>SNQJ01S0055043.1:0-34015 GCA_010110895.2 Picea sitchensis | reverse complement strand
GGGTGAATCAGTATTTTGAGCAATCAATTGATTTTCTCTTTTCTTTCACTGAAAAAACTTTAGGCTACTTTGTAGAGACCAGCTATTGTATAGTCTTAAGAAAACAAGAGTGCATCCATAGATCTTATTATGAATTTCTTCATTCATCAGATGTCTATTAAGCAGTAATTCAGTGCAGTAATAACAAAATAGACCAACACACATGAATAAGACACATGAACACCAGGATTTAAGGTGGAAACCCAAATCGGGAGAAAAACCACCGCTGTCATTGTCTCTGTCTTCAATAATTATTATTAAGAAAACGTTTTACAACATTGTACTACTGCAGACTCATACTAGTACGCAGGCTTCTACCTGCAGAAGGCTACAACCTTCTCTCGTTTACCAGCCTTTCCTAGAAGGGAGTTTCAACCCCTTGAAGATAGAACCAGTTTCTACTGGTAGGATGCTTCTACTAAAGGGTTTAACCCTCAGACTCACTGTTGACCGCATTTCATCAATTTTCACACTGGATCAGGCAGTTTCAACCCCGAATTCACATGTGTTCTATGCGCTGGCCATCATCTTCTTTTAGAAGAGACAGTTCTGGCATCTTATTAAGACTTGTATCCCGAAATCACATCAATACACTATTTTCTAGTGGCCATGACAACAACTAAAATTATATCTAAAGGAAACACAGATCTACTGACTACAAGGTAGCTGCAAAATCCTCCTAAACACACATTAAACAAGACAATAAACCTGAGGACGATACCTCTGCTCTCGTAGTTGCTAAACCCACAGGCGAGAACTCTCTTTCAATGTAGATCTGCCGCCCAACTGCCACAATGATGTTCCTCCCTCCTCAAATCTTCCTTGCAGCCTGCATAAATGACCTCAGCCACCTGTAGATGTCCCTACTATCAGAAACTGGCCTCCACTTCCTGCAAGAAGACCCCTGCAGCCTATCAAAATCCTTACCGCCCGCAACTTCTACCAGATCTCCCCGGGGCATTATAAACCAATAATACCAAGGGAAAACTCAAGTCCCTATTTCTCTGGGTCCATAATTATTGCTCTGGGAAAATTGGGTCCCTTTGAAAAATTTGAATTAAACCTACGCGCGCCATTTTAAATCGGGTTTCGACATTCCTTATGTTCATGTTTTTTTGTCACTACAAATATCGATCCCCGAAACTCCGTGAGAGGTCAGATCAACGGTCCAGATCATTTCTTTATTCCACAGCTGTGATTAAGTCGCGATATCGCATATCGCGAAATCGACATTCTTGATGCATTGGTTTCTTTGCCTCTTGAGTTCGCGATTTGCCGATCCCCGACTTGCTCCGTGCTCCTGACACGCGTCCCATCAAATGGATGGTTCAGATTCCGCGTCGGGGTTTCCTCCCCGATCCTTCATTCATGGGAATACCTATTTGCCGATTCCCGATACGCTGGTCCTCCGACGGGCCTTTGACCTGCCACCTGTCCTCCAGGGTGGCCCACTCGCTATCTACTTTATCGAGAAATCGCGTATCGCGATTTTGCGATGTTTGATGCACTTGTTTACGGGACCTGCGAAACCCCGATTCTCGATTCTCTGATGAAGCACCTGCCACCTGTCCTCCAGGGTGGCCCACACACTATCTACCTTATCGGGATATCTCATATCGTGATTTCGCGATGTGTGATGCAATTGTTTACGGGACTCGCGAAACTCCGATTCTCGATTCTCTGATGAGGCCTCCTGTCAAGCTCCTTCAGGTGGCGCCCGATCCCTGCCACGCGTCCTTCCAAATGGACGGTCCCTATTATGTCGGGATTTCGAGACTTTCAATGTCCCGGTTCTCACGACCTTGAGAACTCCGATCTCGCGATGGCTTATCTCCCTCGCAGCTTCTGCAGATCTGATGGCTGTCGGCGATGCTCTGCAACAATCATACACGCCCATCCAAAATTCAACCATACACTGATTTTATTACATGAAAACTCTTCTTCCTCATTTGCCTCATCCTTTGCCATCAATGACAATATTTCCAACACTAACAAATATATATTCAAACAAAAATGCTAAGACAACTTCTTCTTAGGCCCTGATGAGTGCTTTTGCCTCTACCCACTTGGTCATGTAATCTGTGTAGACCAATATATAGACTTTCTGATTAGAAGGTGGGTTAATGGGCCCTATAAAATCTATGGCCCATCTCTCAAAAGGATATAACACCACTTGAGGTTGGAGAGGAATCTCATCCATATGATTTGGCTGACCCATTCGTTGGCAACTGTCACAGGCTTGGACGTACTTCCTTGTATCTTAAAATATTGTGGGCCAAAAATAGCCCATCCTCAAAATTTTACGCCTAGTCCTTTTATTAGCAAAATGACCCCCACGAGGGCCATCATGGAAAGCTTTAAGAAAATCATAAACTTCATCATCTCTCACACATCTCCTGATCTCTTGATCCAGGCCTGTGTAGAAAAGATATCCCCTATCCAACTATATTGAGCACTCTTCTGAATAATCTTCCTTCTTTCTCAAGTAGATAGATGTGGAGGTACCTTCTCTGCAACCAAATAATTAGCAATGTCTGCATACCAAGGTGAGTGAACATATACTACAAAAAAATGTTCATCTAGAAAGGAATCATCTACAAGTGAATTATCATCATTTAAATTCAATCTTGAGAGAAAATCAACAACCACATTTTATTTTCCTAGTCTATCTACTATAGTGATGTCAAATTGTTGTAGTAATAACAACCATATTGTTACTCGAGCATTGGTAATAGGTTTATTCATCAAATATTTAATTGTTGAATGATCAGTATGAACAAAAGTATAATAACCAGTGAGATAATGCTTGAATTTATTGATAGCATAAACTATTGCCAAAAATTCTTTTTCTGTAACTGTATAATTTAACTCAGCAGGAGCCATGTTCTTGTTGATATAGTAGATAGCATAGGGATCTTTTTCCTCCTATTTCTCTAGCACTGCACTAATTGTAGTATCTGAGGCATCTGAAGAAATGTGAAATGGCAGAGTCGACCCTCTCAAAATGGGAGCTGTGGACAATTTCTGTTTCAGATCTACAAAAGACAATTCGCAATTGTCAGTCCAACTAAAGTCAACATATTTTGTTAATAGAAAAAATAAGGGAGAGGCAAGCTTGGAATTGTTTTTAATGAATCTCCTGTAATATCCGGCATGCCCTAAAAAGATTCTTACCTCTTTTTGAGTTGATGGAGTTGGAATGTCCAAAATTACCTAGATTTTGGCTGGGTCTACCTAAATTCCTACATAAGAAATGAAGTGTCCCAGCACCACACCTTCACTCATCATCATATGACACTTTTTTGTACTTAGAGAAAGATGAGATTGTATACATCTTTTGAGTAATTTTTCTAGATTAGCTAAATCTTCATCGAAATCATTACCATAAGGTGTAAAGTCATCCATGAATATTTCCATACAATCATTCACCATATCAAAGAAAATACCAATTACATCTCTCTGGAAAGTGGTTGGTGCATTACACAAGCCAAATGGGAGAACCTTGTAGGAAAATGTAAGCCAAGGGATGGTAAATGTGGTATTATCTTGGTCCTGTGGAGCAATTGTTATCTAGCTATAGCCACTAAATCCATCTAGGAAAGATAAAAACTTTTTCCCAGATAGGTTGTCTAGAACCTGATCAATAAATGGCAGAGGGAAATGATCCTTCTATGTGGCCTTATTCAGGGCTCTATAGTCCACACACACTCTTGATTTACCATTATTTTTAGGCACAATAGCCAAGGTTGAAACCCACTCGCTGTCTGATATAGGGTAAATGAATCCTGCATTAAGAAAATTATGGAGTTGTTCCTTAACAATCTCTTTAATATTAGGGTTCATTTTCCTTTAGGGTTGGCAAATGGGTCAGCATTATTCCTTAATGTATATATGGTGGGTGCATATTTCAGAGGAAATTCCTTTCATATCCATGTAATCCCAGGAAAATGCCTCTTTATGTTCAATCAATAACTTCATCAAATGTCCAATTTCAGCAGAAGATAAATCAGGATTGATGTTCAGGGTTTTTCTAGGTTTGATTTCTACAACGATGCTCTTAGAATTGACTTTAGAAAATAATTCAGTTGTTTCAGTATCTTCTGTTACAACTGAATTAAATTGATTTACAACAGTTTCAGAGAACATCTCCAGGCTTACTCCTTCCTCGGTAGTAGGGTCAAAGATTCTACTCAATCGATGGTATGTGTTTTGTGTAACAGCAGAGGGGTCACTAATAAAGCTATTGATTAGTTCATCCTCTGTCTCGTCTTTGAAACTCGGGGATTTTCCTATATTTAGCACAAGAAGAGCGCTTTCATCCTCAAGGTCCATCCATAAAGAATTTTTGGGTTCCACACTGGGCGTAGCATGAGGATAAAGGGTAAGTTTCTTGGTATCATAACCATCAAATATGGTCATTGAACCAAATCTACAACCAATGAAAGAATCAGCTGAAGCTAACCATGTTCTTCATATAATTAGAGGGTGGCCCCCCAGATGGGTTTTAGGTTGCAATACGATAAAATCAGTAGGATACTCCCATGAATCAACTGAAATAACTAGATCATTGATTACTCCTTTTGGTTTGATAGTAGAACGATCAATTAATTCTAAAACAATAGGAGTAGGTCGGACTTGCGTTTTGAGTTGCAACAATTGTGTC
Source organism: Picea sitchensis (assembly GCA_010110895.2). Classification (NCBI taxonomy): domain Eukaryota; kingdom Viridiplantae; phylum Streptophyta; class Pinopsida; order Pinales; family Pinaceae; genus Picea; species Picea sitchensis. Next base: position 29,313 of record SNQJ01S0055043.1, on the reverse strand, counting down.
ATCTCTATTGGCATAATGTTAATTGCTACCCCTAAATCAACTAACACATCGGGAATAAATGTCTGTCCAATTTTGACAGTGACTGTAGGGTTTCCTGGGTCACCATATTTAATAGGTGGGGTTTTTCCTAACATCAGTTCAAAAAATTCTCCCACTACGTGTACTATGAGGGGGTCCCTAGGTTTCCTTCTAGGCTTTTTGATACAGAGGTCTCTCACAATCTTCGCATAAATAGGGGCATCCCTAATCGCTTGCAATAGTGGAATTTTAACATGCAGATTTTGGAACTCTCCTAAGATATTGAAGGATGGTAATTCCACAGTTTTGATAATTTCCAATCTTTCAGGGAATGGGGGTTCTGCTAATTCTATGATAGGTTCGTAAACCACCTCTATATCAGCAGATGTTTTTTCCCCTGATTCCTTGTCTGATTATGAAGATGGAGCATCTTCAATTATTGGCTCGACTATTCTCCCTGATCTTAATTTTATCTCATCACAAGGCATAGGCATAATAGACAGAGATGGCACATTGTGTATATCAATATTCTGAATGACCTTATTATTTGGATTTGGGTTAGGTTGCACAGGCATCTGAGGCCGTAAGGGAGGATTGTTCTGTGGGGCATTGGGAGGTAGCTGCAGTTGTTGTTCTTGGTACTAGGGTTGAAACTGTTGTTGGTAGGGATTCTCTTGGTGAGGGTTTTGATAAGTAAGTTGTTTTTGAGGGCCTCTCCAATATGGGTTCCATTTCCTAGGGTGATTTTGTTGTTGGGGAATAGGTACCCATGCATTGGGATCCTGATAAGGCGGTAGAATTTGATTTGGAGGGGGGGCATTCATCTGGCCATATTGAAGCTGATTGTTCACATTATTCCAATAATTAAGTGTTGCAGGAGAGAATTGAGGGTTTGTACCTTGACCTCGTGGCTACCATTGTCTTCTCTATGTTATTAGATAGATAGCCTCTGCTTCCTCATTAGTTGCCTTCATTGATTATTTTACACCTGGTAGGGAGGGACATTGGTCAGTAGCATGGTCTAATTCACAAATAAGACATACCTAGACACTGTTCAGTGGGAACTCCATTAGTGGGTGTTTCTTTCTGCATTTCGAACAGAAAATGGACAATGCCTGATCTGATTCTACTTGTTTCTATTTGACCTGCAGAGTGTCAATTTGTGAGGCAAAAGAGTTAATAAATTGTTTTTTGAAATCTTCTAACATATTACCTATTTATGCTCTTGTTTCCCCTCCATTGGATGATTTATGTACCCTTGAAAAAGTGGTATCCCTAGTAGCTGACTTATTCCTTGTAGATCCTCGAGAGCATATCTTACAAATATTTACAATGTCTTCATAGGATTCCTTAGATATATCTCCCTTGCCAAGCATATTCATCATATCTAAACAATCATCTCTAACTCCTTTTAGCAAAATAGTTTTCAAAATGTCCTTACTTTCATCCAGATGTCCAGACCTTTTTAGATTATACTAGAATCGTTCCATAAGATATTCAAGGGTCTCATCCTCCTTATGAGACATCTTAAAAATTTCCTCTCTTCGTTCCCTCATTCAACAATAATCTTGGTACTTGGTAAGGAAATGATTCCTCATTTGTCCCCATGTTGAAATATTCTCTCCTCCAAGGCTCATGAACCATCTTAACGCGTTACCCTTAAGCATAGCTGGAAACAATTTAATCTTCTGTGCAATGGTAGTGTAGTCATAGATTCTACACAGAATATCAAATTCAAACAAAAAATCATCTAGATCCTCAATAGATAATCCATGCAAATTTGGCAGGGCTGAGAGAGGTATGTTCTTCATAGGAGCTATCCCCCGTGTGGGAATATTAGTAATAGGAAAGACTAGGGTAGAGATAGTATTTTCATCATTTGCCTGATCTTCATTGTTCAATGGATCCTCATGGTGGAACTCTTCTTCATTATCTCCTTGATTTTCCATACCTGCTCTTTCTCTCCAATCAATACAGAAAGTGTCCCACTCCTCTTTAGTGACTATCTGTCAGTTGATCTGATAAACATCTTCGTTTGGATTTTCCCTGTTATGAGCTACACTTGTTTCATCTTCAATATTCTCCAATGTTGTGTGTTGACTTGTTGGTGACAAATCTTCAACTTCAGCCCCTGATGAAAATGATGTTTCAAAATGGGGTAGTTATGATGACTGAGGAACATGTCTTCTTGGAGTATTTGAGGGGTGAAAGATAGATCCCGAAGAATAATCTTCTCTATCTATAATATCATCAAAAAAATTTGGCCTTCCCAGTGTAGGATTCCTTCCACCACGTCCTCTAGCACCTGTAGGGTTAGTATTTTTGGGGATACGTCCTCTAGTTCCTCAATTCATGCAGACTACTCATTCCTAAGGAAAGAAAACTAATGTGCTTAAAAGAATCTATAATTATCTTTTCTGTCAGTGGCGCCAAAATGTTGTGCACTTTAATTGTCTAACTAAATAGATAATTAAGGTGTTCAATATGAATTTTCAAACCCAGGGAAGTTTTGTTATTGTAAGATAATTGTGCACAGTCTATGCTATATTATGAAAACAAACACTAATCAAGTTTCAGTAAGGTAAATTAACACTAAAATAAACAGAATTGAAAATTTGAACACTAACACAAGTTGCTGACACAGCTGGAGTTCTAATCTATTGTTGCAGAATTGAAATCACACTTTCATAACTGAAATCACACTTGCATAATTCAAATCTAATTTCTAGGAGTAGAATTTGATGAGTGTATAAGAATCCTGGATTATCTAATCTATTCTAATTTTCTATCTTACTCTTACAGAAGGAAGTTCTTTGCTAATTGATAAAAGTAAGTCTACTTAATTGCAGAAAGGGAATTCACACTTCTATTTACTTTTTCTTGGAAATAGAGATTTAATCTAATGCAGAAAAAGGAATTAACTTTCAAAGCAATTCTCCAGCAGTATACAACAATTGGTTCTAACTCTCATGAGACACACTGATGCGCATTAATAGAAAGGTACTGAACTGTAACAACAAATGTATTCTAGCAATGCATAAATAGATAAATCACACAACTGTAAAAAATCAAAGCAGTTAATATAAAACTCACAACAGAGGGGAGTCTGTGAGGAAGGTGGGCCGTTTCCTTCTCACTGAATCCACTCGAAAAGACTACAGTAGGTTGGAGAAAATCAAATCACTTCTTTATTAAATCGCCAAAATGTGCAGTTACAAAATGCTTCACTTCACTCTCTATTTCACAACTAATCTCTACTGCCTAATGGTTACAAAACCTCTTTTATTTAAAGATAGAGACATTCATTTGAAATGAACTCAGAACAGCCTTGAGAATCAGAGATTCTCAAGATGTTCGTATGATATAAAAGATCTATTATCATCACAAAATTTGGAAATGATCTTGATCACCAGCGTGAGACAAAACGTGTAACAACCTTGAGGATATGTCTTTAGGATATGGATTTGAATGATATAGTAGCTTCCAGGATCAGTGGGAATCTGTTGCAGCAGCTGTAACAACTTCCAAGAAAGGTGTGCAATTATTGTAGTCGTGTAACAGCATGCAAAACTGGCACACAACTGTAACAGTTGGTGTAACAACAACGATCTTTCTTCAAGACTTGGTTGTTTTTCTTTAATCTACACATTTTTATCATTAGTTGAACATTCATGGATAAAATATGAGAAACACTGCCAATCAAACATGTTAAGTAAATAAGAATACAAAAGCAAGATCAATGATTCATACCTTGGGAAAAAGGTCTTAGCAAACTGTATATTAAGCATTTTAGTATGGAAATGATAAGGTTGAATGAGAAAAAGATATAGTGAAAAAGGGAAATTTATGTTTCCTAACACATATCATCAACAAATATCATCAGGAAATTAAATGTACTATAAACAGTATAGTCATACTTACCCCTTGAAAATTTTTGTCTCACCATGAAGGATTCAAACCTCTTGTACAGTTGCCTGGGTACTAATAGGCCATACAATGAATCCTCTAGCATGCAAACAAATCTACCGTTGCGATCTTGAACTAACCCTTTTGGTTGTTCCATACACACTATATTTTTTTTAATGACAATCTTGTGGGAAATAGGATCCCACACATTACATCCATTTTCTCCTTCATCATAACTAATAGAGATATAAAACAAGAAGAAAATCAGAGACAACGATCCTAAGTATGGAAGAAACTTACAGTTCTGCAACTCTTTCTTGCTCATATGATCTTGTTTCTTCTACCATAAACAAGAAGATACATCTGTCACCTCATATGCAACTTCATCACTGCCTTCCAACTTATAAAGGTTATCAACCTTTGTTTCCTTCATCACTACTAAACTGCCTTTCGACACTTTGAGTGCTCCACCTTACCTGCATACTTATATCCACCAGAATCCAAGACCCCTAATGAAATAAAATTTAACTTAAGATCAAGTACATATCTAACATCCGTTAATTCTCTAACGATACCATCGAACATCTTCATTATAATATTGCCAAACCCAACAATTTTACAGGGAATACCATTTCCCATAAACGTTACACCCTCATCAACAGACTGGTAAGAAATGAACCAATTTTTATGTGAGAACATGTGGTGGAGGCACCCGAATCTAACAACCATTCTTCTTGATATTGTAAACTACTAGAAACAAATAAAACTTCATCGATCATACCTAAATTTGTTGCAGCCAAATTCACGTCTTTCATAGATTTCTCCTCAGGTTCTTTACTTTTCCAACAATCTTTCTTGAGATGCCATGTTTTGCGACAATACCATTATTTTACTCTACCCTTTCTTCCCCTTGACTTAGAACGTGAAGAACTTCTTTGATTCTGCTATTTTTCTTCAGATCGACCTCTACCAGCATTGCCTCTGAAGTTGAGGTTTCTTGACTAGATTTTCTCCTCCTCTCCTCAACCAACAAATATCCCACAACAGAATCATAATCTAAAACATATATTGAGATAAATCTAATAGAGGTGACTAGATTATCCCAAGAATAAGGCAATGAGCACAATAGTGTAGTATCCTTATCTTCTTCTTGGATTTAACTTCCATTCTAGCAATTGAACTATAAGGGTATTACAGGTATTTAAATGGCCAACAACTCTCGTACCTTCTTTCATTCACAAACTGTATAATTTCTTCTTCAAGAAAATTCTACTTGTCAAGGAATTCGTCATATACAAACTTTCCAACCTACTCCATAAGCCTACTATTGTATCCTCTCCTACGATATTAAATAGAACATCATCTACCAGACATAAGCGAATGGTACTGAGTGCTTTTGTGTCTAGTTCTTCCCACTCCTCATTTTTCATGCTTGTCAGTTTCTTTGTCCTACCCACCAATGCTTTTTACAACCCTTGTTGCACCAGAAGATCTCACATATTGAGCTTCTAGAGCTCAGTTGTTTTTCCCACTGAATTTTTCTACCTCAATCTTCGATCTCTGAACCTTTTCCATTTGCAGAAATTGCCCCAAATACCATAGCTTATAAATTGAGCTCTAAAAATACATTGATTGGTGGATTCTCCTCCTATCATAAGGTCCATGCATTTTGAATGATCCTCCTCCATACATAGGACACGTCTATTTTCCAGGGATGCTCTTTATTCCCTTTACAGGGTGTATCCTTCCAGGGACGCTCCTCTGACTGTCTTGTGAGCATGTCTAGGTATGAAAAAAAAGAATTTCTAAAGTGTGGAGCAACAGACGCTCCTGCCACACTCTATAGGGGGTGTCTAGGAAAAAAAGACGCCCCTTTCTAATTTTAACTTTCCTTCACATGCTAAATCTCACCCAAGGGTTTTTGAACTCACATAGATCTGCTTGGCTCACTTGGCTCACCTGTTGCACCTGCTCTGATACCACAGTTGTAGCGAAAGAATAAAAAAGAAAGATATATTTAATTGCACATATTGAAAAATATGAGACCAATGCAATCAAACAAATTAACACATTTATTTTGTGTGGTAAAACCCTATACAAGGAAACATCCACAAGATAATGATATTCGGTTTATTATTGTTCAAGGGAGATATTACATCAGCCAGACCAGGCTTACACATACTCAACTTCTCTCAAGACTGACTGCCTCTATGGGCTTACATGGATTTATAGTAGCTCTCAAACAGTTACATAAAATTGATTACATTTATGTGGATCCACAAATTGTGTGAATTGTTTCAACAACAAACTAAATAAAAGGAGCCACTAAATCCGCTACAATCCACAAAATCATGGGAAATTGGTTAGCATATCTCAACAATTGTTTTGTATTGCACACACGTGATTTACTTTCTGTTGGTATGAATATGAATATGTTATATGTTTCTACACACATGATGAAAGGCATAATGAATGACTGTTAAGTAGAATGGTTAGAATGAATGCCTCCCATCCCCTCATTACTGTAGAAGCCCGATTTCTATAGTCTCCATAGAAGCCTCGAGTGAGACTTCAGTTGCTTACGGGTGATGCTGAAAGAGTTGGTATCTGAAGGTTTTGTTGGTGATTTCATGCCAAATCCCGGGTCTACCAACTGCGCACAAAAAAATGGTTTCGTTGTCAGGACCGGTATATGTGATTGAGGGGAATGTGGAGGACGAATAAATAAGAGATTGGACAATGGTTAGAGGTGAAGGAGCACGAGTTTGGTAGAGATCATGATAAGAACCCACAGATTAGCTCGGAGAAATGGTTATAGAGGTATGTATTTACATATTTACATGAGATTTTCTTTGTTGATTTCCTGGTAGTTTTGGCTGAGTGGCTACATAGGTTAGCTGAAAAGAATAGAACATTATGCACTGTTGTTCTGAGGAGTTGGACCCCTAAGTTGATCTAGGAAGTTAATATTGTAAGCAACTAAATCTTGCCTGCAGTTGATTATTGGTTGGATAATATATTGGAGGGTTATATTATTGAGTTTGCTATAGATTGTACCCAGTTATATACTACTACTGAAAGAGAATTCATTAAAGGTCCACACAGAAGATATTTGAAATCAATTTCTACTTGGATTAAGATGTTTCTATATGATAAAGGGGTTATGAAGATGGAATTTGATTTCCCTAGTAGCTAGGCACCTTCGCTCGCATAGACGTACTGGGGGATGACCAGGGGATGGTATGAGTGTATGAAAGGGAGGGATGCAGGAAAGAATAAATAAGAAACAAATGGGATGAGAATTATGATAAAATAAGAAGGTGCGACAAAATAAGAAGAGATTGGAGTATTGCACAGTGGAAAAATATTTTGGTACAGTAGGAAGAGGACTACGACTGATAGAGAAGAGAAACACAGTGAGTTTGAGGAAAGAGATAACGACGTAGTACTCTAGATCACACTATGCACAAAAAGTCATCTCAGTCCAGTAGAAGAAGATCCATTACATCCGTTAGGCCAGAATCTACGTCGAACCCATGACCTTGTGTGCATCTCCAAGGACTGAGGTAAGATATAAAACATTTTCAATTGTAGTTAGTGAAGGAAGAAAATATAGTAGTAAAGGTAGTTAGAGTAGTGGAAGTAGTATGATAACCTAGATATAGGTAACATCACCAAGGAATAATACCACGTAGTACACTATGGCGGGAATAGATCCCACTTTGAGAATGCCTATCTTCCATGGAGCGGGGACAAAAGATACATAACAACATTTGTTTTTTTATGAAGCAATATGGAAAGTGAAGAATGTCCAGGATGACGATAAAAAAGTCACGCATTTAACGACGACATTTAGAGACTGCACGTTACATTGGTACATGAAGTATCTATCCATTGCACCTATGAAACAACCTATAATGTTGGCAGACATCGAGAAATCCTTTTTAAAAGAGTTCCAGAAATCGAAGTCTCAGTCATAGTGTATTACAGAACTGAAAGAGACCAAGAAGTTGTAGAATGAATCAGTATGGGATTTTGATAAGAGATTCAAGATCTTGATGGATTAATTGACCTTCCATATTCCATATGAGAAACATAGGGAATGGTTTATTGTAGGATCATTACCTCATACACACTGTCCTTTGACACATCAGAATATTATGTCACAGTTAGAAGCACTAGATATCGCCATAAAATTAGAAGCATCTCTTGTAGGAGAGAATGACACAAGGATGGCTCAGGTTTGGTCACAGTTAACAACATTGACAATTCAGTTGTAGGATCTGGCTAAAGGGAAGGAAAACCGTGAAGACGTCTGGTGTGTTACATGTAGAAGGGAAGGTTAGCATAATAATGAGTGTCCAACATTTAAAGAATACTTGGCTACAGGAGCTATGAATCCCTTTGCCACAGGAGGAGGAGTATGGTGTGAGATATGCAGAATGATGGGTCATCACTCTATTTCTTTTCCTTTAATGAAAAAGTATCAGATCATTTCTAGAAACTTATTTTGTAATTTTTTTAAGTCTACGGGACACAACGAAAAGGATTGTCACACACTCGATCTAATGAGAGAACAAACTATAGATTCATATAGAGTCCAAGGGGAAGAAGGACCAGAAGGAGGACTACCACAATATAATACTACAAGAGGATATAATATAGGAGAAATAGTGATCCATATGGATATCGGTGGCCACCCACCTTTTCCAACTGGCTCAAAACAATTTTCTGACATTTTTGGCAATTTACTATTTTTAGCAGTAAAACAATTTTCCCGACATTTTTGGCAATTTACTATTTTTAGCGCTTTTTCGGGTCTTGAACTTCCAGGGCCATTTTTGAGGGCCTAAATGAAGGTTTTCGGTATCGAGCTCCTCAACGATATTCGAAGGAATAATTGAGCCTCAAAATGAATCTCCCTCGATGATACCCTTCCAACCGGCTATCACATGCTCAAAACAAAGATCTATGCAAAAGTTACTTAAGACCGGGAAGTTGATGTACTAGCTTACCCAAACGAAGTCCACACATTTTGGCGTTTCATCTCCCTAGGGTTAGGTTTATGATGTCCTGGGGTTTTGGAATTCTTGATTATTGTAAAATTCCCTTTAGAGCCTCATTGTAACTTTCCTTCTTATGAATGCGCATGTCAGCCACATCCTTCTCGTAGATAAGTCACACCATCTTGTGCCAGTTTGTTACTGCATTTTATAGTTTCCCGCCTATTGCTATTGAATAGAAAACCGCTTTAATCAGATTCTTATTTGTGTTAAGCACCGCTAATAATCAGATTCATTTCATTTTGATCATAAATATTAGTATCCTTCCTCTTTAGGAATAAATGGTCTCCATTATGCTGAGGTCCCATTAGATGAGGAAATTTCTCATGAATTTGGCCCCTGCGAGCCACTTGCCCGTTGGTGCGTGATACGCCTTTGACGACTGGATAAAAGCAACCTTTTGCTGTCGAAATTTTGATCTGCCTCATTCAATAATTTAATCATTGGATGCCTATTGTATGCGTTCGGGGTTGAGCTCTGGAGTCGCTTGTTTTGCTACCGAGGTGTCCAATAATGGTGGAAATAAGGGCAAAGGAGATCCACGTTGGACACCGGCGCGTGCCAAGGAAAGGAGGAATGTTGAGCTCAAAATACTACCCCCATAGCCTTGGTGATAGTATGGTCCATAATGGAGTGGGTGAAGCTGATGGGGTCCTCGTAGGCTGCTTCTTTCTCAAGTAAGTGCAACCAAACTTCGCCACCCACCGAAACTTATGTCGAACCCGATGTTGATCATGGCACCGCTTGTACTTGTCATTGGACTTTGTAGGATATCCTAAACCTAATGGTGGATGTGATGGATCCACTCACAGAACTGGTGGGTTTGTCAGCTTCATTTGGAGTAAGAGATGAGTCGGCCGAGGTGACCGCGAAGGGGAAGTGCAACATCTATGGGACCCAATGGTTGGAATCCCAACCCCACTTGAAAGGGGCTGTGGCTGGTTGAGATATGCAAGGCTCGGTTGTAGCTATGCTGGACATAAGGAAGGATATCATCCCATGTGTGAGGGTTCTTTGAATTATACATGCGAAGGATATGCACAATCGTTTGATTTACAACCTCGGTTTCGCCATCTATTTGGGGGTGGAAGGCCATGGAATTGGTGAGTTGGTGTCCAGCAGTGACCAGAGGCTCAACCAGAATGTGCTAAGAAATTGACTATCTTGATCTGAGACAATGGTTTGTGGGATTCCAAAATGTACCTAGACTCATTCAAAGAAGAGCTTGGCAGTGGCCTCTGCTGTGATGCTCTTCTTGCAGGCAACTAGAATCGCTATCTTAGAAAAGCGATCAACAACCACAAAAACACAGTCATTTCCCCACTTGGTGGATGGGAATCCCGACATGTAGTCCATTGAGAGGGATTCCCATGGCCTGTCAGAAGTAGGAAGAGGGGTGTACAAGCCCTATTTCTTAGTGGTAGGCTTGGAAATAACGCAGGCAGTGCAGGACCTGATATACTTTCCGACCTCCTGTCGAAGTTTTGGCTAGTAGAAATGTTTCTGTAGCATTGCCACTGTCTTTTAAATGATGAAGCGTCCTTCCACTCGAATGTAGTGGGATTCCCAGATCATCTTCGCTCGCTCACTTGATGGAACACAGATATGGCTCAGACGACACAACAACCCATCCTGAAGATGGAAATTATCGACAATTGCATTTGCACCCAACATTTGGTAGGTGGTGGCGAAGTCAAGGTTTGTTTCATAGAGTTGGGGCCATCCAGATGTCTCATGGCTGTAAGAGTCTAGCACTGTGGTGAGTGCCGTGACTGGCGATTAGCTGAGGCAATCAACGATGTGATTGGTGCTTCCTGTTTTATACTTGATGTTGAGGTGGAATTGCTGCAAGTATGTGGACCACTTTTGATGGTGGTCATTTTGTAGTTTTCCCTGTGTCTACATGAACTGCAGTGGCTTATGATCAGTGTGGATGACTGTCTCCTTCCCAAGAATGTAATGTCTCCACTGGCGACATGCTTTCACAATGGAGTACATTTCTTTGTCGTAAGTAGGGTACTTACGGATAGTATCTGATAGTGTCTCACTATGATAGGCCACGGGGTGGCCGTGTTGAGTGAGAACGATGCCCACAACATAGTCTGAAGCATCTGTCTCGATATCAAAGGGATGTTGCAGGTATGGTAGTGAAAGTAATGGGGTTGAGCACAAGCACTGCTTCAAATCATCGAATGCTTGTTGTTGGGACTGGCCCCATGCAAATTTCTCCTTACCACCACCCCTGTTTATTTGGCTGAGGGCCCATGCAATATGGGAGAAACCCAACATGAACCTGTGGTAGAAATTAGCAAGTCCCAAGAAGCTCTGAATCTCAGTGAGTGTTGTTGGGGCTGGCCAGTCATGGATGACTTGGATCTTAGCTGGATCCACATGTATGCCATGCTGATCAATGATATAGCCTAGGTAATGGACCCTGTCCATGCCGAAGGAGCATTTTTCCAGGTTGGCGTATAGCTTGTGCTGCCGCAGGGTGTGCAGAACATGTTGAATATGCTGCAAGTGTTCGTCCCAAGTCTTACTGTAAAATAGAATGTCATCCAGATACACCACTACAAAAGTATTGGTGAATGGTCGTAGGATATCATCCATCATCATCATGAAAGTGGCTGGAGCATTTGTCAAACCAAAGGGCATGAACAACCATTCAAAAAGTCCTTCCTTTGACTTGAAGGCGGTCTTCCATACATCTGTCTATTCTATTGGGACCTGGTGGTAGCCAGACTTCAGATTTGACCCCCGTGAGTTGATCAAGGAGGTCATCGATTCGGGGAATCGGGTGCTGGTTTCTGACAGTGATTTTATTCAAAGCCCGGTAATCAATACAGAGTCACCAGGTTCCATCTTTCTTCTATACCATCACGATTGGGCTCCTGCAAGGTGATGAGCTAGGGCGTATGTGCCCCTTGTGGAGTAGTTCTTGGATCTATCTCTTGATCTCCTCATTCTCTAACAAAGAGCGACGATAGACTGGCCCATTGGACAGCGGTGCGCCAGGGGTCAGATCGACGGGGTGCTTGACCTGGCAGTGCAGAGGTACCCCTATAGGTGAGGAGAAGATATCTGAGTATTCTTCCACGACCTTATCTACTTGCTTCTACTGTGTGGAGAGGTCGGCCGCAGAGGCCCTGGATGTGGCTGTGATCTTTCGCTTATTCTGAGAGCAAATCATGAAGAAGACAAACTTCCCTGTCTGAGAGATGACCTTCCTGCATTGCTTAGCAGAGATCAAGGAAATAGCACTAGGTGGGATTGCCTCGGGTATCCTATACAATTTCCTGTTCAAAGTAATAATAACACTACGAGGCCTAGACTGATATACAACATGACGTTTCCATAAATAAGGTTGGCCCAAAAGAAAATCACAAACTTCAAGAAGAGCAACATCACACAATACCTCGTCTATGAAGGGCTTGATGTCGTACGACAGTCGACACTATTGGCCGACGTGGAGATTGCTTCCTTGGTGGAGCCATCCAATGGTGTAGGGTTGTGGGTGTAGCATTGTTGGTAGGGCCAACCGCTTGACGACCTCTGTTGAGATGAGGTTCTTTTGGCTACCGCTGTCAATGATGAAGTGCAGTGGGGTGCCTTTTACCCACATATGTGAATGGAAGAGGCACTTTCCTTCTTCTGGCTCGTCTGGTTCACCAGGCTGGATCTTGGTGGTAGCAACGGTGGCACTAGGTTCTGCATCAATGATCCGTCTTCCCCTTTCTGGTTTTGTCTCGGAGTCAGAATCTGCATCTGATTCAAAGGCTTTCACTTCGGCCACTAGCGATTGCTTTGAGTGACAGGCACCACTTCCCGGTATCTTTCTTTGTCTTTCTGGTGTCCTTTGCTTGCGGCTTGTACTAGTTGTCTTGATACTATCCATCTTTTATTTGTCCTTTTTTTGGTGGGTTGGGGATGCCCTTTCTTGGATTTTTTTGTGAGGGGTTCCCAGGCCCAAATTGCCGCATCTTTTGTTTGAGCTTCTGCTCGATTTTGACAGCATATCGGTAGGCCACGCCCAAGGATGAGATTTCTAGAAATTCCATTTCAGTATGGATGTATCTATGTAGAGCACTATGATACTTGAGCACTAGATGTCGCTCCAAATATTTGATACCCAACTTGGTGCGCAAGGTATGGAAGATATTTGTGAAATCTGGCACTACTTGGTCTCTTTCTTGTCGCAGTGTGGTCCATTTGGTATACATGTCGTCATAACTTTTGACAGGGTAGTATTGTTCCTTAATAGCATCCTTGAAGGATTCCCAGGTGGCTGTGACTGAAAATAATGAGGTTTCCTCTGTTTTCTTTTGCTCACAGAAATTTTCCCACCAATCTTTGACATGGGGAACAACTTTGAGGAGCGCAAAAGTAATATTTTCTCTACTCAAAAATTTATGAACAGAAAAATACCCTTCTAGTAGATTCAACCACTTGTCTACAACATCTGCGTCTATCTGAACTTCAAATATAGGAATATCAAAGTTTATTTGTACCTTTAAGGGGGCAGTGCCTCCGTTCGAAGAAGATGCATTGCCTGTTGGTAGTCGCCGAAGGATTTGCGCGAAACGATCCATCATCTCGTTCCTTTGTTGCATGAGGGCTTCCTTAAGAAACAGTTTGAAAGGATCTCCTGTCCCGTCATCTTTCTTTTCTCCTGCCATGGGAGGTCTCTTGGGCGTGCGAGAGCTTCTGTCCTCAAGATAAACAAGCTTGAGACCCAACTCTTTGTACTTCGACCTTGTTGGGGACATGCATTAAGACGACAAGGAGAAGACCGCTCTGATACCACTGATCTGGATTTTATGAGCAGAATGAAATGAATATAGATTATTAATAGGTTCTTAACACAAAATAACAGAGATACAGTAAAACTGGTTTTCTATTCAATAACGAAATAAGCTGAAACTGTAAAATGCAGCGGAAACAAGCTTGCTGGAATGGTGGTGGCTTATCTCTGAGAAGAGATGTGACGATAGCGTGCATTCACAAGAAGAAAGTTACAATGAGGATTTGAAGGCCTTTTTGCAATAAGAAAGAATGCCAAAAACTCTAGACATCCAAAAACCTAACCCTAGGAGATGAAACGCCAAAAGTCATGTGGGCCCCGTTTGGGTAAGCTAGTACATCAACTTCCCGGTGTCGTAACTTTTGCATACGATCTCCGTTTTAGGTGTGTGATAGCCTGTTGAAAAGGTATTTTCGAGGAGATTCATTTTGGGGACTCAATTATTCCTTCATATCTCATTGAGGAGATCGATACCGAAAAACCTTCATTTAGGCCCTCAAAATGGCCCTGGAAGTAAAAACTGCTAAAAATAGTAAATTGCCAAAAATGTCAGAAAACTATTTTGAGCCAGTTGGAAAAGGTGGGTGGCCACTGATATCCATCTGGATCAAATAGGAGAATTCATAGGTCGCGAAAGAGGAGGATTCGATAGGGGAAGAGGATCGATTATCTACTATAACTGTAACCATCATAGGAATTTGACATGGGAATGTATTAATCCTTGTACAACGTGCACATATTGTAGATAGTTGGATCATGCAATATAAGAATATCCATAGTTGATCACGAAATGGAAGGAAAAGAGGAACTAAAATGTATAGATGATAGAATTGGAAGAGCACAATGATCACCCAAGGATAACAACATTTACATGCATAGGAGAAAGAATAGAAGCCTATGCGACAGATCAAGAAAAGCGGGCCAAGCAGTGGGTCAAGAAAGCAGAAGAAATGAATATGATGTTTGACCCTTAGAAAGAGAAATACACATATAAGAAAACAAGGAAAGAACCGCTAGAAACATAATGGGTAGCATCAACTTCACAACTTGTGTATGGCATACCACCTGTGTATGACATTCCTCCATTCTATGACCATTCAGAAAGACAAGTTGAGAAGGAAAGTACTCTAAAAAGTTTCTTAAAGAGTTTTTTAGAACTAATGAAGGATGAAACTACATTGAAAGTGCTACGCGAGATGATCGACTAGTGTGTGCAAGATAAAGAAACACATGTTGCACAATGAGCATTTAACCAAGTACACCGCAATAAAAGGACGAATAGGGAATTGCGACTTAATGTGAAGATATGAGACTATGATACATATAATATAATTTTGGATCTACGATCTGATGTGAATGTCATTCAGAAACATTCATGGGAAATGATGGGAAAGCCAAAGTTGATCTAGTCACCTATTCAATTAAGGCTATAAAATCAACACAAGATTGTTCTGATTGGAAGATTGACAAGAGTGAATGTTAATATTGATGGAGTTCACATCATAACATATTTTGAAGTAATCGAGATAGTGGATCGTAGTACACCCTATCTAGTGTTGCTTGGACTCTATTGCACTTTTGATAATAAGACCATTATTGATTTGAATAAGAGACAGATGATATTTGAAGTACAAGACTTGAAAGTTAATGTGTCATTGTATCTCACAAAAGGAAGACGATATATGAAATCGGTAAGGGGAAAAGAGCTTGATAACCTTCACAATATGACCGCACATATGGATGACTATGTTAATCCTACTGCGAATGGTGTACTCAGTTGGCGAAGTATTATTTCGTGCGTGTTGGGTTCATAAGAAGCCTTGGAAAATTGGCAATAAAGATTGCATGAAGTATCTACGAGGAAATGTGCTCAGATTACCCGCGCATTGCACAAGATTGGAACTGAGGTATGTGATACCCCTAAGTATGATGGACTAACATATGTGACTTCTTTTGTAAAATAATTTGAATTTCAGATAATCGATCAACAAAGATAACTAGCTTTAGAGGTTTCGTTGAAAGTGACTCTTGCAAGATGGTGGGTTGCGCATAAGGATAGAATAAATAATTGGCAACAATGTAGAAGGCTATTACAAGTCAGGTTCAAAACATAGAATAAATATACTACGCAAAAGTATACTGGGTCAATTTTTTCTATAGATCATATTACATAGTGCACCACAACATGGAGCTCAGTGCCTAAGAAATAATGGACACACTTGTTTGTACACAATCTGGATGCGATCCCGAAGAATTAGTATATAGAACTGGAAGTGCGCAGAGGAACAACATATTGGGAAGATTTAATTCTCAAATTCAAGGTCACTTTCAGTTTTGAAGATGATGACCCTTTGATAGATACAACTTTGTAGGTTATCAAGAAAAATATTTTTACATCAGAAGACTCGATGGGATCAATACCCTTATATAGTGTGCCCAGATTCTCTACGACTGTTGAAGAGATTTTGGAATGCTACGATGTTGCTAGAGAAGACCAGGAGGAAGAAGAATCAAGAAATTTTCAAGTGCTAGAAACCAAGGGAGAGCACACAATATAGGGTCAAGAGCTTGAATCTTCCGTGTATGCAAAGCCATTGAAAAAGTGCAAGGCGAATATTTGTACAAAGGATAATGCTAAGTTCGCAAACATTGGAGACTACTGGAATGAAGAAACTATTGAGAAAATTGGTGATTTGCTATGCGAATACCAATACCTTTTCTCGACTACATTTTCATAAATGAAAGGGATTTATGGGGATCTAGGAGAGATGAAGATCCCTTTGAATCCAAACACCAAGCCAACAAAGTAGAGACCATACTGATTGAACCCAATGTATAAACATAAAATGAAAGCATAAATAGATAGGATGATGGAAGATGAGATTATTGAACCTACTGCAGATTCCGAATGGATCAGTCTGATGGTGGTTCAGGACAAGAAAACACGTGGAATCGGGATTTGCATGGATCTAAGGAAATTGAATGATGCTTTCTTGCATGATCCATTTCCCACCCCATTTACAAATGAATTTTTGGAGAATGGAGGACATGAAGCTTACTCATTTACTGATGGATTCTTAGGGTATCACTAGATTAAGATTGCACAAGAAGATAGAAATAAGACAACCTTTGCGACAGAATAAGGATGTTATTAGTATACAATTATGCATTTTGGATTGAAAAATGCACCAACAATATTTTCCAAAGTTGTTGTCGCAACTTTAAAAAAAATTATTCATAAGTTCCTAGAAGTATATTTGGATGATTGGACAATTTTCAGTTTGTTGAAGGACCATGCTGAAACTCTATGCTTGATGTTAAACAAATGTAGATAGTTCCATATTTCTTTGAACTTGAAGAAGTGTATTTTCTGTGCACCATTTGGTATCTTGTTAGGTCATGTAGTATGTAAACAAGGACTTTTGGTTGATCCTGTGAAGATTATTGTTATTTTTCATTTTCCACCACCTACTTTAGTGTGACAAATGTGGGGAACATTGGGTCATATGGGGTATTACATAAATTTGATTAGGGGATGCATGCAGATCACAACCCCACTGGAAAATTTGTTGAAGAAAGAGTTCAAGTTTCAATGGAACGAGGAATGTCAACAAAGTTTGGACACCTTGAAGAAGAAATTGGTTACCATGTTGAGTTTAGTGTTTATAGATTGGAAGAAGGAATTTCATGTCCATGTAGATGCATCATCTATAGAGTTAGATGCAGTTCTATCTCAGCCAGGGGAAGGATATTTGGATAATCCCATTACATTTTCCAATAGAAAGTTGTCAACAACTCAACATAACTACACTACTATAGAGCGTGAAGGATTGGCAATGGTGTATGCACTCCAGAAGTTTAGGCATTACCTGTTGGGATCACACTTTAAGATGCATACATATCATTCTATGTTGATGTACCTAGTCAATAAGCTAGTGTTGGGGGGGAGAATATGCATATGGATATTATTGTTTCAGGAATACGATTTTGAAGTGATTGTGAAACCATGAAAATTTAATATAGGACCTGATCATTTGTCACTCATACTATCAAGGGAAGATGTAGGAAACATGAATGATAGTATACCAGATGAAAACTTGTTCGCAATACAGATGGTCGATGATTACTTTGTAGATATTATCTGGTTTTTTAGTACATGAGTAGCCCCACCCGACCTTACAATTACGTAGAAGAAATAGTTAATTGTAAAGGCATCATATTATCAACTTATAGTGGGGAATTTGTATAAGTTAGGCATAGATGGTATTCTTCGCGATGTGTATTGGAGTGCGAAATACCTATGATATTATCAGAGGCACATGAAGGAGTTGTGGGAGGCCATTATGCAGGGAAAGCGATGACTCATAATATTTTTCACGTAGGACTTTGGTGGCCCACCCTTCATAAGGATGCTAAGGAGTTATGTTAAACCTGTGATGTCTGTCAGAGAGCGGGGAATCCATCCAGAAGAGACGATATGCCTTTAGTACTGCAAGTTATGTTGTCGTATTTGGATAAGTAGGTAGTTGATTTCATTGGACCAATCAACCTACTAACAAAAAGGACAGGAGAAATATATATAATTGCTGCAACATATTACTTGATCAAATGGGCTAAGGTAGAACATGTCAGAGATTGCAGCTTAGAGACTGTTGCACAGTTTTTGTTTGAGAATGTTGTTACAAGGTTTGGATGCCTGAGGATCTTTATGAGTGATCAGGGGACCCATTTTCGAAATAAACCGATAACTGCTTTGACAAAAGAATTTCAAATTTATCATCAGAAGAGCACACCTTATCATCCTCAGGAAAATGGAACAGTGGAAGCGTTCAACAAGATACTAGATAATTCATGGAAGAAGATACGTAATGTAAACCGAGATGAATGAGACTTAAGGATTCCAACAGTATTATGGATATATCGGACCAAAAGTAAGAATTTGATAGGACAAACACCATTTAGATTAGTATATGGATAGGAAGCAATTATACCCATGGAGTTCATTATGACGAGTCTACATGTTTCTGTGCTGACAGAGATCACTGATTCTAGTAGAGTAAAGAAAATATTATTAGAGCTAGTAGAACTAGAGGAGGACTGCTTCACCGCAGGATTTCATCAACAAATTCAGAAAGCGTGCAAAAATTCATGGCATGAAAAACATATTAAACAGAAGAAGTTCCAGATGGGAGACTTAGTTTTACTCTATGACAACAAGTTTTTGCAGCACCCTGGGAAGTTACAAATGAATTAGTTGGGTTTGTATGTGATACTATTTGTGACAGAGGGAGGTATTCTTTAGTTGGAGAAATTAAATGGAGAAATCATGGAAGGACTGGTCAATGATAGTCAGTTGAAACTTTATAGGAAAAAATAGGCTTCTGCACACTAGTCAAAGTGTGTAGTATGTGTACCATAGTATTTGTATTATAATGTATTATAGAGGAAAAAAAAAATAAAAAATATCTTGAGGTAAGCCACAATAAACATTGGAAGAGACAACAAAGATTGAAGTTTTGAATCATGCATTGTTCAAAGAGTCAAATTAGCAGAAAAAGGGACGAACAAGAAAATTTCATGGAGAATTGAACTGTGCATAGAAAGGAAGAACTAGGATAAAGACCTACGCAAATGATGGGAAAAACATTAAAGAGAAAACATGATGGTGGGACGGTGGAAACGCGTAGTCATAAATGAAAAATTGTGATGAGATTTCTGACAGGATGGAAAATCTAGACCACGATCCACCAGATAATCTGAAATTAATGTAGAATCCAGAAGGAATTGAATATGAACACAATTGGATGGGACTGCAAGTTTGGGTGCAAAGAGGTATGAAATAGCTGGCAGCAAGCTATAAAAGAATACGAGGGTCAATGAGAGAAGGTTATTGTTGCATGAACATTTGAAGATAATAGAGAGATAGAGGAGAGCTAAATATTAAAAAGAACAGCGTGGAGTGTATCAAAGACAGAACTGAGTGTGTCAAAGACAAAGCCAAATTACAAATATCTATGGTACCACGAAAGGCAGGAGAATCCATGTCAGGAACAAAAAAATCGTGCACTAAGCAAGAAACAACGCCAGTACAAGAAGAAATCTCAAGAGCGGAGACATCAGATCCGATAAAATTTTCCAGGTTGTATGTACTGCCAATAAATCCTACAACAAAGCAAGTAAGATTGCAAAAGGAGATGAAATACGACCTTGTTACATTGACGATTCCACCTAGGGTCACTGTCGAGGGAGATATGTTGGGCGCGGTTGGAAGCCTAAGGTTTTATGACCACGATTTGGTAGATCTAAAGAATTTTCCAGAGTTAATGCCACAAAATTATCTGTGCCCATGAATGAACCATAGATAACTTTTAATCATAGTCGAGCTATAAGAATGGGAAACATGACTGCAACAAACAAGCATTCTAAACCTATTAGATATCCCACATTTCAATAGAAGCGTGGAGATCAACATCTATGTTAAGTTATTACTAAGTTGCATCCATGGAGGGTTATTATGGTTGGACAGAGCAATTTTGATTGAAACCTAATTGATAGCATGGATTACATGATTTCCATCAATAGGGGAAGACCCTTTACCATTATTTCCAGACAAGATGCAAGAAAAATCTTTGGTATAAAGGATGAAGGAAAAATATGACACACATATATCAGTGTGTAGATTAGATGTAGCGAGCATCAACACTGATATCGTAATATTTGTGAAATTGAAGGGAGCACATTAGTAGAACTGAGTGGATTGGGATGAGACATAGGTGAGTGTTGGGGGCCTATTGGGACATGAATTTTGGGACCAATTTTTGGATTTACACAACATGCACAAAGGAAGGAAAGGAAGTTGGTTCACTTTTAGGATCAATGAACACGAAAGAAGGAAGACAATTAGAAGCTATTAGGCATTTTTGGTCCATTTGATATGGGCTAAGCCCCAATGTAATAGTATAAATATGTAAGGGTTTTTGGGATAAAGTAGCTTGATGGTCATTGTGAAATATAATCTTAGTAGTGAATGATAAAAAATTGTGAGTGAATGGAAGAGAGAAGTGCGACAGAGAGAGAATGACAAGGGAATGATGAGTGAGAACAACGCACACTTCTTGTAATGAATGATTCAGAATAATCAAATGAGAAGATGGATGTTGTGGACGTATCCCATCTTGGGTGAACCACATTAAATATGGTGTCTCTGTGTTATGCTATGATGTGATTGTTCTATATTTCACACATATGATTTAATTTCTATTAGTCTGAATATGCATATGTTATATGTTTCTGCGCACATGATAAAAGACATAATGAATGAATGTTAAGTAGAATGGTTAGAATGAATGGTTCCCATCCCTTCATTACTGTGGAAACATGATTCTTTCAGTCCCCATAAATACCTCGGGTGAGACTTCACCTGCTCGCAGGTGATGTTGAAAGGGCCAGTATCTAAGGGTTTTGTTGGTGATTTCATGTCGAACCTTGGGTCTTCCCACTGCATGCTAATAGTAGTCAATGGAGTGATGGCCAATAGATACATGGTTGATATAGAAAGGTTTTCATAGGAGGCCAATCAATGTTAACAAAGCAAGGGAATCAACTAGAGGACCATCATTGTCGAATAAGTAAGGTCATCAATGGGAGGACTTTTTGATGTCAGATAGAGGACCAACAACATTGACAAATCATGGCCATTGATGGAGGACCATCAGTGCCGATAAAAAAATGTAATTGATAGGAGGACCATCAATGTCGATGATAAAATATCACCAACAAGACCAACAATGTTAATGAAGCAAGTTTGTTGATAGGAGGATCATCAATGTAAGAGGGCCAATTTTCCTCCTAGGGTTAGAAATATAAGAATTTAGCACAAACCCTTAGACATAAATGTATATAAAGTAAAAGTAAACCATTGGAGTTATTATAGATATCACAATAAATATTTTTGATGGTTTATATATTTTGTATTTTTTTATATTTTTGTGTTTTATGGAAAATAAAGACAAGAATTAAAATTTTAGGGTTTTTGGTTGGTGAATGTTGGGATTTAGGGCATAGCCTTATCTCCACATAGGTCTTATGTGGTCAAGAAGTATGCCCCTATAAGAATTGATTATCCCTATTTATGGATTATAACTAATGACTAGGTCCACACGGCTAGCAGTCTCTTACTAATCAAGACAAACCATGATAATCAATTCCCTACAAGAAGGGTTTCCTCAAGGGAATATTCTTCACCAACTAAATCAACACAATATTTGGAAGAATGCTTGAAACCCTTGCCAAGGAGCATAAAACTAATAAAGACAAGAGACAAACCCTTACCAAATAGTTTTAGAGAGGAAGGAAGAGATACACACCCTAGACATCCTCTTTCCAAGTAGTTGTGCAACTCCTCAATGGATTGATTTTTCTAGTTTATGTATAACTTTAAAAAATCACTATAGCCTTTGAAAATATTCCAAGAATAATAACCAAGAAAGATAGAGCTCCAAGAATTGACACCAAAAATGCACCAAGAAAATATCTTCTATTAAATGGCTCCAAGAATAATATCCAACAATTCACAACCAAATGAGCGAGAGGAGAGACTATATTTATAGGTGATTCTCTCACCTCCTCTCCATTGTTTATTCCCTAACATTAGGATAAAGAATACAATATTATTGACTTGTCATCCACACAATTCGATACTAAGTCCAAATTACAATTAAAAAATGCTTTCACATTGTTGAAACTCTCATAGAAGGGTGATGTCAACTTTTAGGAAAGGGCATATTTGGCCTTTCTAGAACCACTTTCCATCTTTAGAGGCTTGGGGAGGGTTCTGTTGAGCACTAAACACACCCTAAAAAGTCTATGTCCATTTCTACTTTTTGGGTACCACTTTATCCTTTGCACTGTCCGTTTTCACTTTAGTATGAAACTGATGCCTGTGCTTATCTTTTATGTTTAATGTTTGAATTGTTTAAAGTTGGATTGAACATACAACAACGAATCAACATAAATTTAAAAGGGAATTAACAACTACTTAAGGAATCAACAATCCAAATCTTTCCCCAACACTCTTAGGAAGTTCAGAATCAGTAAGGGTTAAAGGTGACGAAAATTGCTTGAGAAGTTCAAAATAGCCGAGCCCCAATCTTCATCGGCGTCAGCGGACGAAAATATCCCTTTTCTATGAATGATCTTTGGCAGGAATATCGTCGAAGACCGATCTATTTGACTTCGGTAGGAAAATGAAAAGAGTAAGCGCAGTGCAAGGAGAGGAGTGTATCGCCGACCACTGACTCTCGATATGATTTCGACATCGAAGAGTTACAAAATGATAATCCACAAAGAAAACTACACATTAATTTTACATTTTAATGCTGATCCCTGATGCCATCCAAGCATCGGCAATCGTAGTATCTAGCTCTTTTAGTGCTTTCGACGTGAGTGAAGTCCCCAAGTGAAATCCTTACCCACCCGCCAAATGCTAAACTTTATGTTTTAAATATTTTAATAATCCCGAGTTAATAACGCCACGTCAGCGTCAATCAATATTACAAGTTTTAAAGGGAGCATATCAACAAACTTACAATGCAACTCAGAATAATAACAATTATAAAATCCCATAATTTGCACAAAAACTTAGATAAGAGAACACGGTTAATTTACATATAAAAGGAAAGTGATACATTCAAAACACTTTCAAAATTTTCATATAATTAAAGCTCCCACCAAGGTCAGGTTACATACAAATAGACACCACCGACGTCTTTACTAACCGGCCCAGTCATAGTGAGAATATAAAAACCCTTACAACAAAAGAGAAAAAATGTCAAGTGTCACTTTGGAGAACGCAAAGAAAGAGCCCTCCCATTATGTATCTCCTACACATGGACCTTCCCCTAGATTACGCCTCGCACCCTGTAATGTTTTCTTTTCCTCTTTCGCTAACATCCTCTACACCTCACGCAACTGCACAATTGTATCTTGTGCTTCACGAAGTCATCTTTGGAGCCAAACTATGCTTCCTTCGCGACCATGCAACGTCGATACCTCCTAGCTCCACCAACTGGCTCCACAACTCTCTATTTTCTTGGTAGAGTTCAGCTATGGCAAGTTGGGCCCACTCTAACTACTGGATGGGACTCTTGATGGGAGAACCCAGTTCTGTTGCCCTTCCCTTTCATCTCCCGCTTCCTCTATTGATAGTCCTGACAGGCTTCGACTAGTTAGTAAGCATCGTAGACCCCTCAGCGGCTGGATGTACACTCAACTCTGCTGGGAGGTGGTCTTCTTCCCCTTTTCCTGTATCTTTCCTAGGCCTCCCCCTTCTCTGTGGTGCCTGCTCCTAAGAGGGCACGACCCTAGCATATCTCTTTCATATGTACTTCTCTCTACCCCAACCTTTGTTGGAGACATCGACATTGTCTTCGAGCAAAGGCCTGTACCCCCTATTAGAGCTTCAAGGACACTGGAACCCAATAAGAAAGAGTCCTAGGCATGTTGGGGATCAGACCTGGCACTTCAGCTACCTCGCAAACCCTATCCCTTGTTTAAAGGGGATCCCATAGTGCAACAATGTAGTGGCTTGGACGTATACAGATGGTAAAGGACTACTACATGGAGTTTCGCCAAAATAAACTCACAATACCAACATTACAGAGGTATAAGCTCAGCATATGCGTAGAATTCCCCATAGAACTCCTATAATTTATAGAGGAACGAAGGAGAGAAACAGAGCGTGCCAAAAGAACACTCATGCCTCGCGACAAGATGTCTTGAAGACTTAACGCATCACAGCTACTCGATGGATGCAATCCAAAACACATAAAACGTCACCGATCGAAGTTGTAGGGGATGTACGGTACGATCATTCCAATCTCTTTAAACTCCCCAGCTTCCATTATTGATGAATGATAGTTGACACACTTGGTGATACAAATTCTGGAGGAATTTAACGACTTCCTTATTACGGTATCCTACCTTTTGGGAGTGTACACACACACGCTCGACTCTGGCGTCTTTTCCCGACCCCAAAGGTCGAGCAGCTACTATGATGGTTCTGATGCTCATATATTTTGTACTTTATTTGCCATGCTATGGCACGCTGATGTAACTCATTTAAACTGAAGAGAAGTGGCGACATGGACAAAGACATCGCATGTAATTCAAAGGGGCAACTGGGATCACGTAAGTGTTAAATGATCGAGACTAATGAGCTCCACAGGTATGCATCGGTCTATTTTGTTTGTTTTTATCTTATATTATATTATTGATCACTAAACTACCTCAACCCCGATTGTAGGAAAGATTCCCCAATTACCAAACAAAGCTTGCTCCATGATCTCGCCGAGGAACTCTAAAGAAACATCGAAGCAGTGTTGAAGAGCGATGAAAGATATCGCCCCCCTTGAGTTTGGCACCCCCGATAAATTTACCGACATGAGTGACGTGGTCAAGTTGCATGCCGAACAAGACTCGCTATTGGCCGAAGAGTTCACAAAGATAATCGATGCGAGGCCAGGGCAAGTGCAACAATTTGCAGAGCATCCGATCAGAGTCCGAACCATGCTACAACAACTTAACTATAGTTTAGTAAAGTATCAGGAACATGCAGTGGACATCAGGAGAATATATGCAGCTATGATCGAACAACATAGATTTCCATGGGCCCAAACTTGTGAAGAAATGTTTATCCGTTGGTCTGAATACGAGAGAAGTCACCCTTTCCAAGAAATATCTCGAGTTGATTGTTAAAGAAATTGTTAGTAGATAACGCCACATGGCTATTTTTTATTTGTTTAAACTACACTTAGATTTTAATTTCAGTTAAACTTTATATTATAAATAAAGACATCGACCAAAGAGTCAAGGGTCGATGGTTGTTGTAATAACTCTTTCTTTTTTTGGTTGTTAAGAATTATTTTGAGACTGCTATGAATTGAGAAGTCCTTCTGGACCAAACACAAGCTATTTTCATCAAATGCATTTGATTGGACTTGGAGAAGAACTAATTCCTATCCTATTTCATGAATGATGCAGTAATGAGTAAGAGCAATTAATTATGTTGTCAAGTTATCTGGTGCAATGTTTTGATGTTCTTTTCTTTAATGATGAATATAAATCGTTGTGTTATTATCTGATGAATGGTCATGCTAGATGAATTGTTTTTCTTGCCATTATCTTATTACATATGTTCTTTCTTCCTACTAATTAGTTTCTTAGATAGTAATTGGATACTCACATGGTTAATGTATTAGTACTAGGCATGTGGTATAGAGTCATTGTCTGCATGTTGAGCAGCAGGTTATCCCAAGCTCAACCTCTTCCTAGTAGTTAAAAATTAATTTTGTCAGTTGTCAAGTTGGTTTATACTGGCTTTCATCTCTCATACCAGCCCCACCCAAGAGAAAATACAAAAGAGAATAGCCCTAACTGAAGGAAGAGCCTTCACAAGAAAACACAAATCCCATCGATAAATTGGCCAAATCACAAGATCTGGAGAACCATTCCATCTTCAAATGCCATAGAGTCTAATTGGGCCTTGGTGGCGGGTTTGGTTCCTACTTTTGATTTAATGGATTTAATACCCATCAATAGGTTCATAATGTGGAGAGTAATACTCCTTAGCCACTCATTTTTCAACTTCTAGCTCAAAAGTGGAGGACGACCTCACCCCAAGCCATAAATCATCTCTGAAAGTGGACGACTTCCTTATATTTATGCGTAAGTGATCATAACGTAGTCATAAAGTGCATCCACAATGATAGATAAGGGTCAAATTAACCAAAGACATGTTCCAAGTCACTTAATTGACCTCCACCTCATCAATTTAGCCCCAAATGACCTCCAAAATTCTCTTGAAGTGCCCTAAAGTAAAGTCCACCTCCTCTTTTAGTGATAAATGCTTCAAATGATTCCCAAATAATGGGACATTGGACCCTTTGAAACATGGTGAGTGAAGGATAAATACATGTGAGTGAAAAAAACCCATCTGTGCATTGAAGAGGGTGATATGATGCCTCAAAATTCATGCAATGCATGTAATATTGCCTCAAAAAATGTGCAACTAGATAATCATGTGTAGAATGGCCTCCGAAGGCCCAAGTGTGGTTCATACATATGGAAGAGAGGGTCCATGTTGGTAAGAAGTGCTAAACCATGGGTGTGACAAACCTCACAAAGCACAATCACCTTTTACAAAGCAAATAATAATAAGTGAGTAACTAGAGGCCCTGTAAACCATGTATCACGGTAGATTTATCTCAAAATTACAACATACCTACCCAGGGCATTAATTCCCAACATCACAGGAGAGTTACCAACTTCGAAGGGGTAGTCAATTGGAGAAATAAAACCTAGCACCCTTAGAATGGGGACTAAGAAGACATGCCATGATCATCCACCTAAGGGGATCTGGGTAACCTATAACCAACACCTGTACATAAGAATCATCCCATAATGGCCACATACAAAGAAAACCATCAGAATTTGGGCATGTCGGAGTGGGCACGTCTCGTGAAAAAATATAGGGTACACTCCAGAGAATCTAGGGTGTAACAACAACTACCAAGAACCCCATGGCAGATGGAGGTGTTGTCAACAATGAGGAAGTGAAAAATGTTGATGATGAGGAAATTCTTGGACCAATCATGCCCCCTTGGAGAGCAATGGTTCCCATTACATCAATTTTTGTTTCCAAGTCAACAAAATTCTATTGAATCTAGTTCTTAGTGAACCACCTTCCTTTCTACATGAGTTTCCCTCATAGGGTAGTATGGAATGTCATTGTGTCTTCTTTATTATTATGTCTACTATATCATCTTGTGCTCAAATATGTCCAATGTATCCAACATACTTGGAAAGTATGGGAAAAATAATTTTTCATTAAAAACAAGGTGGAGGCCAAGAAAGGGTGGAAGATTGAGCTGAAAATAATTTTCTCCCACATTCTTGGTAATAGTGTATGGCACATAGTAGAGTGTATTGATATTTTTATTTTGTTCCTTCATATTTTCCTATTTTAATTTCAACCACACTTTATCATTGACCATGTATTGGTGCAAAACATTCCTTACTACTTTGTCTTCCATAGGATTTTGTGTACTTGTGGTTGTATATCCTAAATCAACTCCTCATTCCTTACTACTTTGTTTGCTTCATTATGAGCATGGAGAGACACATGTGCTGGTGCAAGGGGAAGAAATACATCAATTAGGGAGAATGGATGGAACCTTAAGCACAACTTGAAGGCGTCGTGCCCAATATCATGATGAATATGTTTTTTGTAGTTGTGTTGTACATAGGACGAAGTCTCATCCCATATATGTGGAGAATTCAAATTGTACACCTTGAGAAGATGTATTATCATTCAATTGACCACTTCTATCTATTGTTTGTATTTGGGTGAAAGGAAATCAATTTGGTCATCTTGGTGTCCATCATGGATTGAAGACTAGACTAAAATATGTTAAGGAATTGATTATCTCTATTTGACACAATGGTTTCAGGGATAACAAAAAAAATCCAAACATCCTCAAATAATAGCTTACTATCTCTCTTTGTTGATATGCTCTTCTTATAGGGTATTTTAATTCCCAATCTAGAAAATTATAGACAACCAAAAAAACATAGTCATTACCATGCTTGGTACAAGGAAATCCTGCTAGGAATTCCATGGAGATTGTCTTATGTGGCTTGGAAAGAGTTGGTAATGGGGTGTACAGTCCTTGCTTCTTAATTTTTTTCTTGGAAATGAGATAGGTTTTGCAAGACTTGATGTAGTTGTTGACACGTTGGCAGAGCTTTAAATAATATAAGTACTTCTATATTCCTACTACTATCTTATTAACTTGAAAGTGTGATTCCATTGATATTATGCCTCCTAGATCATATTTTCATGCTTTCTAGAAGGAACATAGAGATGACCCATATTACATAGTAACCCATCCTACAAACAAGATTCCAAAACCTATTTCCCTGTAATCAATGCATGTTAGGTGTCAACAAAATTATGGTCACTACCATACAACTAAGGCCAATTTGAAGTCTCATTTCCACATGAGTTGAGGACTATGGTCAATACTATAATTGGAGGGAAGCTTAGACAGTGGACAAATTGTGAGGAATAGTTATCCCACCAATGTTTGACATGGGGAATTGAATTCAAAAAAATAGATGTAATCTTCTCCTCTCAAAGAAACTATTCACAACTAAATATTGTTCTACTTGATCGAGCCACTTCTTTAAGACATATGCCACTATCTTTCCTTCAAATTGTGGAATGCCAAATTTTACATGTGTTTTGAATGGAATCTATGCTTTGCATGGATGGCCTAATGATGAGGAACCTATAGTGGTGGTAATTCATTCCATAATTTGAGAGAAAAAATATATCATGTAAATCTATTATCGCTAAAGGCCTTCATTGAGGATCAAATGGATGGGATCCCTTGCTTTAGAGTCTTCATTCTCTTTTTCCATACAAGGTTGTTTGAGTTGGAATTAAGGAAGGTACTTACATGGATG
>SNQJ01S0055042.1:21811-42722 GCA_010110895.2 Picea sitchensis | reverse complement strand
GTTAGGACCCTATGAATTCGCTGCCAGGGATTACAATTTCTTGACTGTTGTTAAGGGCACGATGTCCAAGGAGTTAGTTGTTCACAACCCAAACCTAAAACAATCCGCAGAGGTAAATATTACAACAATTTCAGGTTTACCAGGCAGAGGTAACAAAAGAGATGAAGCTTGTAAAGGAGGATAGGCTAATCAATGCAGGGCCATAACCAGCCTTACCTTGGGCCCAATCAATCAACGCGGAAACATTACCAACACTGTCAATCAAAGCTACACCAATAAAGGGTCAACGTTGTTCACAAGTTAAAATTCATGGTGGAAACCGAAGCTACTCCAATCGCTGATCTAAAATAAATTCGTGAGAATTAAATGGAGAAAAGCATTGTAAACTCTGTGATATAACCTGTGAAGAAAAGAGTGAAGTCTTAGGCAAGTAAGTGACTAACCCGCAGCCAAAAAAAAAATGGGTAAAACGTTTGACGGGAAGTTCGATCACAGTTACTAGTGATAATAAAAATATCGTTGTCAACAAGTGTATTTCGTGGTCACTTAAAGCAGCGGCCGAGTCCTGCGTTAACAGCAAACGAGGGCATGCAGCAGCCCACTCCGTCAACCTCCCTTGCATCCATTCGAGGGCATTCGGCATCTCTATCATTATATTAAAAATAATAAATAAATAAATCATGGGAAAATCATCAACAACTCAGTAATGTGTATGTGAACTTGCAACCAGAAATACCTATCTAAATCACCACCCAAAGATCAATAGCTAACCATTACAACAGATTATGGCCCTTCAGTAGAAGCGTGCAAGAATCACTATCCTAGCGTAGAGGAAACCTTTACATCTATTGCATAAATTTCAATCGCTGAGGAGGGTTCTTACAACCATTACAGATTGACATTTGCTGAAATGATAATTCTTTTTCATCCATTCAAAATCGCAGACATCTACTTCCAGCCATATTACGGTTTTATAAAAAATAATCGCACAAAAACCTCCAGCCATGAAACAATTTCAATCTAATTTCAAACGGAACTTTAATAAGTTTATCCAATCCATTTTCAATCAACAAGCCAACCAAGTGTAAGTCTTAAGCAATCTACTCTACATTGTCTGATCGCCCGCTTCGAACGACGTCCGCGTGCTCCGTGTCGCTCCCGCTCATCGACCGTCGAGACCTCACCGGTACCTCCCAGCCAACGCTAGGGGTACTCTGCTTCCCCCTTAGCCCCCCGAGCCACAAAGGGGCCACACACTATCCAGATGGTACGTCTAGCTCCCAGCTCGCCTCGCAAGGCTGAGCTACCACTCCTCTCTGAGCTGTGAAATCCCAACTCCCACAAGTAAATTAGTCAAGTCACTAATCCAGCAGCGTCACATTACGCTAACAGTCAATTCCCTTCTTCCTTCTCCGTCCTCTCTTTTATAGAGTTTTATAACTTCCAAACTTTCCCTAAATCTCATTTAATTTAAGTTTTAATAAAAATCTTCTAAAAATTCTCCTTCGTACAAGTGTCATTCATCCCCCACATTCCTCCAATAATTATTTTCTTTAATTTATTAATTTGTCTTATTTCCATCACCCACCTAGAGTTACTCCTAAATTTGCTCATAGGTGTCCCTAGATTCCCTTACAGGTTTTAAAAGATTTCCCTAAAATGAAATTGCTTAATCAGTTTAAAATTAGAAGGTTCTTAAATTGCATATTCTTTACCAAGTTGGTTTCCCTCTTTTTACCATGAGTTCCCCTCTTTCCCTTTTTAAGTTACCTCCATTCCCTAGTTTCCTAAATGTTATAATTTCCCTCTTTCCCCTTTTTATAGAGCTAAAAACGGCAGTTGCAATTTAACCCCTTTTCCCTTTTATTATTAATTCAACGTCTTTTTAAACTATCAAAAATTAAAAATAATTAATTTCTTCTTTATATTTTATATCCGCAGCTTTTAATTAATTTCTTATTCTCTTCATTTTACCCCAAAAATTTATGAAGACCAAAATTATTACTTAAATGGTTTTTATTTTAAATTTTACTATTTTAAATTTTTATAGATGTTTTCTCAAGGGTAGACAAAATTTTACCCCTAGCAAAGTTTCAGACTTAGGACTTGGATTTTGAACTGGGCGACATTTTTAATTAGGGGAGTTGTTTTTAAAATTTCTTAATGTGTTAAATGTCTGAGGGCTATCTAGGTTCAACCCTCTATCATCATCAACGCGATGTGCCCTTCAGGACACACTAGGTGCTCCAAGGGTGCCACTCGCCTCATCTGTTCCTTTGTGCGACGTGCCCTTCAGGAAACACTACGTGCTCCAAGGGTGTCACTCGCTTCTTGACTGATTAGTAGACATCAATAACCCCTGGAGTCAACACTCCGCTAGGTGAACTTGTGGGAGACTAAGGGTGTCTAAGGAATAAGGCCCCCGCCTTATTGCGCGCCCCTTAGAATCATCGTGAGTGACTATCGCAGTTTTCCCTCATGACATCGTGGGTCCTCTCGAACTAGGTAATCATTAACCTACAGTTCGAGCCACAGAGGGAGTGTTAGTAGGTTGTGGAAGGGTTGTTGTCCACACCTCTCCCTCAACCTCTCTGGTAGTCGTGTGTGACCCCTTTACTGCATATGTGAGTCTGGTCGGCAAGCTATCGTCAGCCTGCATCATCAACAAATCATGTCAGACATATCCACATCATATCATCTAATCAAATGTACCAACATCACAGTAAAACAATCAAACCCCAATAGCACAGTCCCTAACTCGATCCGAAGTCCAAGGGGTTCCATCGATGCCTCTGCATCCTCAAGGTCCAAAACCCTGCACACTCAGTAAAACCGAGTCAATAGCACGTGTCTATGTCAATGCAGTAAAACAACATGTCATCTACCCATAACGCATAAATATCAAAGTCAATGTTTTAATAGCATAATAATCCAGATCACTTGTGAGCAAGTGTCCTCAAAGAATAAGTTTTCTCAGTGCGCCAGAGCGGGATGTTACAAAATGAAGTTAGGGTATATTGGTAAGTTGGCATTGAAGTGGAGAAAAAAATTAGTTTGGTATCAGATAACATCATTGATATATAGGAATTGGGATCGGTTTAAGTTGAGGCAAGATGAATACGATTTAATTGTTGAAGTGAATAAAGAGATCAAGATTATAGCTACAAAATTGTAGAGTAAGCCTGAGGTAGCTGAGGAGTTAATTAAGTTCTTGAATAGTAGATATAAAGAGAATCTAAAGACTTTAAATACATCAAATAGGACTAGTCTAGTAATGGAAGCAAAAAGAGTGTTGGCTAAAAGGAAGCTCATGCAGAACACAAAGCGTAAAGTTCATGAACTAGCAGGAGAAATATCTTCATTCAGGACGATTTTCAAAGAGGCAATCATTTTTGGGTTACCTAGTTTATGGGATGGTGTTGAAGATATATTTTTAGAGGAAAAATATTAGAAGCTATCAGATGTCAGAAGAAATGATGACATAAGATTTAATAAGATAGAAAGATCCCTAAAGGTACAATATGTACATGATATGTTGGCATGTGACTTTGTATTGTTATACACCCTCAGACTAATATTGAAAGGTATCTCTCCACCTTCTTATGAAATATATGCATATTTGGATGAGATAAGGAGAAACCTAAAGTAGCTAGAGTACCCTATTGGAAATGTATGGAAAAAATTGTGCAATTATTTGCAAGTATCGATACGAAAACAAGGACATACCAGTGGTACACGTGGAACACCTTCTTAATATGGGTCATGATTAGAACCAATTTTGGAAAGTATTTTTTCCTAAAAATCCTATCCACTCTATAATAAAGAAGCAGTATCAATAAACTGTTAAGGTGGTTTCAAGAAGAAAGAGGTGGTTTTCTTACAAGGAATAACTATAAATAAGCCATCGTGCTCATTAGCTCATCATCAACAGACAGAGAGAGTAAGAGTGTCTGAACCTCAAAGTCGAGAGATCAATCCAGCTCTAGTAGAAAGACATATTAGAAGAGGGTAGCCATGATGATGATAGGGATTCAATGATGTTTTTTTGCATTAAGTTGTAACCCCCATCTCTCTTTCTTCTCCATTGTAATTGATCCAACTTCCATCTCTGTAATGTACTCTGATTATTAATAAAATATTTCAGCAACAAATTTTGGCCCATATATGTTGTAAATGTGTATGGAGTTCTAATGAATGAGATTGATTTCATGTCATTGACCAATCTTGATTCATGTATTGTTTTCATTATTCATATGTTTACAGAGTATATGTTATATGAATGTATTGAATAATTCGTTGTTTGAAATGCATGTGATTCGAATTTGAATGCATAATTGTCGCAACTACTGAATTATATTATGCTCATTATGTTATTCTTCACTCATGCCTGGTAATATTTTTCCCAATTGGATACATTACATGCGCTCTTCTCTTTTAACATAGTCACTCATT
The DNA here is from genome assembly GCA_010110895.2 of Picea sitchensis. Taxonomy (NCBI): domain Eukaryota; kingdom Viridiplantae; phylum Streptophyta; class Pinopsida; order Pinales; family Pinaceae; genus Picea; species Picea sitchensis. The sequence continues at coordinate 38,270 of SNQJ01S0055042.1, read as the reverse complement.
CTTCATTCTCAAAATTTTAGTACAACAGAACATAAATTGCCTCTGTTAGTCACAAGAAAGCCCAATCAGCCTGTCTGGAAGTGTTAATGAGATGTGAGGAGAGATTATTTATGCATATCATCCTTTATAAAGAAAGGTATCCTTAAAACCCTCTCCTAGGTTTTGGCTAGAAGGATCCTCGGCATCGTTCCTCTAACAACCGGTAACATCTCGAGGACTAACATATTTTTTCCCAAATTTGCATTGATCTTGGCCAATACAATATCAGTGCTTGAACCAGAAGCTATGATACCATAATGTAATGACCCCCAGCTAAATTAAGGATCATTACTACGCGGAAAGCACATAAAAATGAAATTTTATCTGATAATTAATCTCCTATAGCTTATCAGCTATGAATTACAACTAGATTTAACTATTATTTGATATCATTAATTAAATGTGTCTACAACATGTTAAAAAAATCATGGATGTAGTTTAATAACTAAACACATCAATATATAAATCCTTTTTTAAATATGGAGTGGATGCACAACAATTTAACTCATAAATATAAATCATACAATATATAAAACACTTATCTTTTAAAATCGTTGTGCAACCAATTACTTGGGATAGACGTTCCACCCAACCATAAACTTGTTGTTCCAAATATCAACAAGAAGTCACCCTGGATATGGGGCTAGCAATGCAAAAAAGAGGGTGGTCTCTCATTGTCCACTCATAGCTAAAAAATACCTGCCCAACCCAAGGAATATACCCCTTCACTACTCTCAGTCCCTCGAGCATCCAATTTGTTTATTAGGGTCTCCCTAGCACATGTAACCAAGAATCTCTCTACTAGGAAACTCAAGGGAGCTCACTGCTAGGAAAATACCCAGAAAACAACAACAACCACTTGTTGTTGCAGTGAAACTTAGACAGAAGTTCACTCTTCAGGCTTGACAACTTGGCTCTTCAGTATTCTACTCCAAATACACTCCAAAAATGGTCAAGCATGATCCATAATTCACCCCCATGGTTTTTCAATCTCTCAAGCTCTTCTTCCCTTCTCTCTCCTCGTTGTTCATGAAAAACATGATCATCGAAAACTGTTGCAACTTCCCATACAAATTTCTCTCCTTTGGTTTGTTTTCTTTACTTACACACTTCCCCAAGCTGATTGTACTCAACCCCCATGGTCCCAATAACTATGGGATGTGACTTATCACACCCACTCTCTTACATGTAATCGATGATTGGCTTTGGGAACACTCAACAACAAAAATAGAAGGTTCGTATACCAATAGTAATTTTAGGAATTGGGTTGAAGTAATAGACATGGGTAATTCCCCCTTAGACCCCTCTTAGACATTCTTGGAGACCCTCCCCTCTCTTGTGGGTTAATTCAACCCACATCTTTGTGCATGACCCATTAGCAACTAGCAACACATTTTATTATTAAAACTTAGAAATGCATCTTGCATATACATTGCTTGGCCATAGCTACACATTATATATACATTAAGCATTAATTAAACTAGGGATTATAACAAAGATTTTGCATGCCCCCTCCTATGAAGTTTAATTAGTTGTTATTATGGGCATTTAGTCTCCTAGGTAGGGGATGAATTTGGAAGTCTCTATCGTGGCTACCCATCCTATGACTAGGGTTGGTGGATGGCTATGCTACATATCCTCAAGCCAATGGTCAAGTAGAGGTTGTCAATAAGGTCTTGAATACCATGCTTTAGAGGACTGTTAATAAGAATAAATCCAACTAGCATATAATTATTTTTCTAGCTCTTTGGGCACATTGAACCTTAGTCAATACTACCATGGGCTTTACCCTGTTCCACTAGTACATGGAATAGAGGTAGTTTTTTCAATTGAGCGTGAAATCCCTTATTTGAAGCTTGTTATTGAGTTCTTACCAGCTAACACCTCAGCCAAGGAGGAGCGCCTAATTTATATGGAACACCTCGATGAACATTGTTGAAATGGAATTATAAAAAATTAAGGATCATAAGAAATGAATTAAAGCTCAATATGATAAGAATGCTTGTCCTCAAATATTTTTTTAAGGAGACCAAGTCCTTGCATATGATTAAGATAAATATATGATGAGGGAAGGTAAGTTTTAACCTATGTGGTGCAATCCTTGCATTATGATGCATATTTTAAGAAAGTGAGTTTACAAGCTCGTAGATTATGAAAGGAATCCTTTAAATTAGCTTTGCAATGATATTTATCTAAAGAGGTATTGTGTGTAGGAAGTCTTACCTTGTAATTCCCTTGTACATGTTGAAGTATATATTTTTTTCCTTTTTATGTTTTTTTTCATCTTTATGTTCGATCTTATCATGTTTTTTGCTTGGTTGGTAGACATCGTCAATCCTCTCCATATACATAGTATTTGTAGACAATGCTAGTAGATGCACTTGAAACCTTACTTTCATTGTGTGGGTGATTTATTATCCCACTACTTTGTTGGTGAAATCAAGAGGATTTTGCATTGGTCCTGTGACCAAAAAGTTGTCGAGTATAGTGCATTCATCAAATTCCTATATTAAGAAATTGCACTTGGTATAACATATGCATGTCCATTTGGATTCACAAATATCTCTATCTTAGTTGAACAATGTCCACCATGTGAGAGATACTACCCTTCTTTGAAAGTTTTTACAGGTGAGACTCCTTGAATATCATTTTGAATTTATTACTTGTATTCATGTATCAAGGAGGTTTAATGAATTCACTAATCCATTAGCTAATTATGTTATAGATTGGTTTTTGTCACATTAATACCATAAATCATGCATGCATATAATCATGGAAAAATTGCAATCATGTCATTTTTGCACTCATAAGTAGAACCACACACACACACACAAAATAGAATATAACATCATGTCCAAAATGTGTGATGTCAACAAAAATTTACCCGATAGCCTTTGTTGATAAGAAAAAGATGTGTTTATATGCCGATCAAAATCTTGAGATAATAAGAAGATCACTCCTCTGGTTCTGACTCTGTCTCCTCAAGTCAAGCATGATAATAGAGAACTATATACATAATGACTCATCATAAGAGTCATTGTCATAATGTTGGTACTCCTACCACATGAAACTATAGGGTTAAGTGTAATCTTTTCCAACTGTGTCCCATGAACACCCAAAGTCCATCCCTTGAGGTTTTTTCTACACTACACATAGAATTGTCATTAGATTTATTGAATCTATGTGGCCTATAGGTGTAGGCTTAGTCACAATAGGTTGGTCCTCCTCATCCTCTAGGAATCATCGACATCGTCTCCTAGGGAATATAGTTGGACACTATGGACTTATATACATCATTAGAACCAAATTAGAATTGGCATTATACTACCCCCTAAAAAATATACCTCTAAAAATATAAAAAGTTAAAAGATATTAAAAAACCTTTAAAAATGACCATACTAATGGGACCCCACTTGGCTCTAGGGACAATGGAAAATCTAGGTCATACCTAAAGTTAGTCCCTGCATATGAATAGTCTTCAATGGTGATCAACTAATTGTCCCGCCAATCAAAAACTCAATGTTAAAGGAATTCACCATTAGGCCACCTTCGAGTTGATGCATGAGATCAATCCACCTAGCCATCTTGGGCTCTCTTATCCACACCAATGGCATTGTTGTACATGAATGAGTGAATGGAACCTTTGAAAGAACAAGTTGCATATTTTTCTTCCATACCCAAAATATTTGTGTCTCCCAAACCTACATAATGTCAAGTGGTTTTTCATGTTTACTAAAATCCCAGTGCACCAATTGAATACTACAAGAGTAAGACATTGCACCCCATAGTGCATCAATGGGTGAAAATATTGGTGTTTTTTGATGGATATTTCCAATCTAGTCAATTCATATATGATGGTATGGAGGCACATATATGTTATGGCTAATATGGGTATCTAGTTACTATTTTTATATGTGTTTGTCTCGCACTATCAATCAATGTACCCGCTCACACTCTTTGTGGCTCCATCCCAACCTCCTTCTTTCAGGATTATTGACTTCCCATGCTAGGCTAATCGTGTCGGAAAGCAGATGTCTTTCACATTTATATGCATTACCCCATCATCAATGCAAAAGGCTACGAGATCAAGATCCCAAAATCCCACCAATCATTGGAGCAATCTCAAGTTACTCCACATATTGGCACATTTGAAATTTTTTAGTAGGCCACAATCATAGAATGCATCAAGTACATTCCAAAGAGATACAATATGCTTCACTTCCTAGTGACTTCTACTCCAAATTACATTATACAATGGTAAAAATGCGAAAATGACTTGTTTTTACTATGTTTTATAGTCTTTTTACCATAACTTTTCATAGTAAAGTCCCTTTTTCCTTGCTTTACTTGTTGATTTTGACCCTAGTTTAATATTATGTTTAGTCTAACCTCAATTTAGGCACTAGTGCACTTAAATGATAATTACACTTTGATGCAATTTACATGTATTAACACATTGGGGCTTGTAATTGTAATACAAACACGGATGCTTCAAACTACAAATTATTACAAAATCGTTCCTTTCGATGATATTGTTATCACTATTGTTACTGGGACTTCACAATATGCAAAGATATATATGCATTGGTGATGATTAATTGGTAATATGCATTGGTGCTTTCAAAATATCTAATATGCATAAGTGATTTAAAACTATATAATAAGATCCAAGGATTTAAAAATATATAATAGGCAATGATGTGTGTTGTGTGTGCATTTGTGTGACTTAGTACTTAAAGCACACACAAAAAAAACCTCCATTAAAACATTTTTCTGCCATAATTTTTTGTTATAGAACATTTGCTTATACCTTTTCTATCAAATGTGAAGGTTTTAGTAGAGTTTTTTTTATAATCTTGCTCAATCTTGTAACACTAAAAACATATGCTAAAACATCTGCTAAGTGGTGTCTTCATTGTAGTGAGAATGCCTAGTTCTCAACTCTAAATTGTATATAAGATGATTCAGTAATGTATCTGACTATTTCACTCCCAAACCCATGGTTAGATCTAAAGGCCAAGTTTTTCGATAACCTAAACAAGTTGATTTTGAATCATATCAAGGAGTTGTTCCCTGATAATCTTATGATTAATATTGGCCCATAGGCACATGTTTCTTGGTGAAGAGAAAGTAGATGGAACAAAACAAAGGCCTTTAAAAAGTATGTTCTTACAAATGGGTATAAATGGTCATGTCAAAACCTATCTTGGTGGTTGTGTCAAAGGCATATCTTTGACACAAGTCTAAATGTGTTGTGAAGGCTCAAATCAAAGTAAAAAACCTTAGTTCTTTAGGGTCTAAAATGTGTGAAAATCTTTAGTTGAGTTGAAGAAGGATTTATTTTCTTGGTCTTTGATTCTTAGAAACATGGCTCTATGCCAAATGCTCATGCATCTGTGGGTGTGCCATTCTAAATGCCTAATTTACAGGAGAAATGAAACTTTGAAACACTTGTTTTAGCTCTGTGAATTCACTAAGTTCACTTGGGATTGGGTATCTGAGATTTGTAACCATTTTTTCAATGTACCCATCCCTTGGAAAATTATCCTTTTATGAAACAAACTTCCTTAAGTTCTCAAGCTTAATACATCATAAGGACTTAGTACAATAGAAAACCCCTGAATTTTATTTTGAAAAGAAAGGAATTATGAAGTTATGCTAAAAAAAAATTCAACATAGTAAATGCTTTAAATAGAATGGATTTTTTTTTTATATCTGTGAATATTCACTTGCATATCGCATGACAAGTCTATAAGGTGAAGTTGGATATGCCTCACTTGCACTAATTCTTGGATACAAGTCTATAAGGTGAAGTTGGATATGCCTCACTTGCACTAATTCTTGGATTTGCATTTTTTCATGGGGTAGGGTGGGGAGGGGGGAGGTGGTGGTGGGGTGGGGGAGGCTCCTTGCATTACAAGCAAGAAACCTTCTAGCAATTTTATATCCCCCTCAACCCCTCTTTTCAGTCATAGTGATTTGAAGGGAGGCCTCACACTATATTGTCTAGGCTATTTGTGATTAAAAAGAAAACGACTAGAATTATCCTCCCTAGCCTCCACCTCAAGGAGACAAGTACCCATGACTCGCCTTAACTATCTCATAGGTAGAAAAGCCTTTGGATTCAAAGTAGGATAATTATGGATGGGAGCCCATCATTACTAACCTATAGCCTATGATGGATGGATGTGGCCTACCCCTAATAATAGATATGATATGTTTCCCAATGAAGGCATGATTTTATCAATTTATTAGTTTTTACAACTAGTGCAGACTAGTTGGCCTAGGGAATTGCTTCTTTTTTGTTGTGCTTTCTTATAATTAAGCTTATGCAATTTTATATTTTGAGATAGTCTATTTTGTTTTCTAGACTCCGAGAGATACTACAAAGTGATGGTTGCATTCATGTCCCACCATTGTGTTTAGAATGCACAATATGTATTGTTATAGAAAGATTTGCCTCACCATCCCTTTTTGATGAATCCAGAGCCAAAAATACATATTTTTCCACATATACGCGCCCTATCTGCTATACAGCATGCGTATACGCAGGCTGCTCCACTACAACCTGCGTACATCGGGATTTGTGCCAGAAAATACAAAAATGGAGTCAGATTTCCATGTCACGATAGGAGATCTCTGATCCTTGGCCTTCCACATACTAGAAACGTTCTGACTCGGCCCTTCAGTTGCATTTTGAAGACTATAAAAGAACAATTCCAAGCTATGGAAAAGAGGAGAAAGCATTCAACTTTAAGAGCAAAGTTACTCTGGAGAAATTGCTTCATATTGAGTCTGCATCCCTTTGTCCCTCAAGTTTGAACACAGTGTTCAGCCCCCCAATCTCTTTCCCTATTGTTCAGAGAACCTCATTGTCTCTTTTCAATGAGCTTGCCTTTGGTGGAGGATTGAAGTGGTGGAGGCCCAGCTGGAAGGAACTTGGTTTCTTGGTTTCGAACCGTGCTGACATGGAAGTCTGTAATGTTGTCACTTATGTTGATCATTTATTAATAGAAATACTCATTTCCCATCCTATTGGTATCGTGAAAATATATGATTATTATCCATGGGCATGTTTGTAATGTTTATTAATGGATTATGCTATCTGATGTGCTAACCCCTTTTACATTATCACTATATACTTGCTCTTCTTGTTTGTTAAGAACTTGTTGAAGGTACAAAGCTTTGGGTCAAAGTGCTAAACGGTGGAACATCATCGAACGTTGGATCGAGGTAGGCCTCTTTATTATCTTGCACATTAGTTTGTATAGCATATGTTGGAATTGAGTCGATTTCTGCAGTCATACCTGTCTGTTGTGTTTTACCCTTGGCCATAGAGATTTTTTCCCTCGTAATAGAATTGGCAACTATAATGGGAAGAGATCTTCCTTCTCAGGGTTGAAGTACTTTTTCTTCTTACATTTCTCTTGTTCCTTTGTGTTTCTTGTTGTATCACTGCTTGACAGATTTTGTTCACTCTGGGTCTAAGTTTTCAGCCTTTTTCCCTTGCCTGGCCTTGTTTTAAATCTTGTACGCTCATTTTGCCTTGACATTCGCGTATACACGCGTGCTGTCTCACTGCAAGCTATGTATATACGCACTTTTCTCCTAAACGGCCGCGTATACCACTTTCCCTTGCTTGTTTGCTTGGTTTAGTGATTATTGGGTGAGATTTGGTGATTATTGAGCCTTCTTAGGTCTCTGTAGTGCCTGTTGAGATTCTCTGGGTCGACAGGAAACCTGTTTGGAGTTTAATTTTTGGGCATACTCTTTCTCTTTGTTTTTCATTTTTTGATTTTTCCTTGTACTCTGGGTTGTTTGCTTGGCTACTTGGTATTATGCTTGAGTTATTTCTTTTATACACCGTAGAATTTTATATAGCAGGTTGCTTATCAGTCCATGCATTTTCTTTTTTAGTATATTGAAAATACAAAAAAAATAGGCATTTTGCATTGCGTGGCATTTTTGTCTTTTGAATCTTTATTGTTAGTTTAGTGCATTTAGTGAAAGATTGCATTTTACTTATGAATTGCAGAGTTGAAATTGAAAATTGCATTGTTTTTATATGCATATCATTCATTGAAAAAGTGAAAGATAGACTTTGCATTATATTCATATTTATTTTCTTGCAGAGTCATAACATCATGAGTTTCACTTCCATACCTTTTTGGGTAATCATGGACAATAAAATTTACGCTTTAAATTAAAATTGATTAGTCATGATTTTATTTTTTAGGGTTCACAAACTAGTCTAGGATTTGGTGCCTTGGAATAGGCTTTTGTGAGTAAACTTCTCCAAGGAAATTAAATCAACATATGTGTATGAGACAAGGAGGTAAGAAGTCCATTGTATAATTGGTAAGATCAGGAGGCTCCGCTCACACCAAAGTTAATCACGAGGTCATGCGAAGTTAGTTGAAGGGATAACCCCTGGATACTCACCTAGCGTCAGAGATATTTCTGTGGATTTATTCATATTTGGGGATCTTGCTAGTGCCCATAACTCCCTGAGAGGCGGTACTTTCAAGGTTTTGGGCTTTTCTACCCTGCCCATACGATGATCCGGACTTACAACTTCTAGCCTATGCATCGATTATACAGTGGTTTATTAGTTGCTTGACTTAGGTATCTCATAGTTTACTCACAGGGGTTATTCTTCTTGTACCCTGGGTCAGATAGGGGTCGGACAACACACATCCTTTATGGAGGATTACCTCTCTGGGGGGATCTGACCGACTAGTTGTTAAGCCCACAAGGGCCCCTATAACTGATTATGTTACCTCCAAACTTTAGCGAGGAGTCTCAAGGCCCTCTTGGACGAGGCATACCTTCTTTAGCGAGGGAGGCCACTCAACCACTTTAGCTCGTTTGCATGCATATTGGTCGTTTGAATTTTTGGTATGCTCTTTGACTACTAGTTGGCCTTAGGATATTTTTTTTTATTTTGTAGAGTCATAAGTCATCGTGGAGTCAGACCATCTTCCTCGTCGGTCCTGTCGATTATTACAGTTACCACCAGTTTTCGAGTTCTTGTCTTCTAAAAGGCTTAGAGTTTTTAGGTGTGGTACACACACATCCACCTTTCGAACTTGTGGTTCCACAAGGATGAGTACTGAGTCTAGTCTTCAGAACACTGGGAGTTCTTCGACTCCCATACCCACTATAGTTAATGGCACCCCTTCGACTCCTACAGCCACTACAGTTATAGTGCCGGAGGCTTATACCGGTACTATGGCTCGATATATAGTTAATGCTTCATCTCTTGCCTCAAACCCTTTTGGGGGTTTTGGTCACTCGCTGAGTTACAATGTTCAGTCCATCCCTATGGCTTCTAGTCCATTTTCTTTTGGTATGCCTAGCTTCACTTTGCAGTTTTCGACTGCCATCCCAGTTGTTGGCCCTAATGCTAGCATTGGACTCGGGGCACTACACCTCCTTACACTCCATTTCTGTTTGGTGGTTCTCATATCCCTTAAACGAATCCTAATGTAGGAAGTGTCCCTTCTTTTAACCCCGGGTCTAATCCTTCTACGGCTGGATGGAACAACCCAGCTGGCGGACACGTTCTGCCCTATATCCCTACCTCCTCGGTGTCGATTCTGACCAATACTTTTGGCATGACGAATCCACTTCAATCCTTCGGGTTCCCACCTAGAGGAGGTCAGTCTTACACATTGGGAAACCCCCAACCCGGATCTAATCCGTTTGGGGGAAATTTTCATAATCCTTATCAGAACATTCCTATTGGAATGATGCCCAACCCATCTTATACGAATCAGCCCAGAGGAGGGCCTTATAATCTCGGACAGGGCTATGGTTCCAACCAGAATCCTGGATGGGCTGTAGTTCTGCAAGAACAATATTTTGCGGGAGGTTGGGGCCAGATGTTCCAACCCCATCTCCATTTTCTGGCCACGCTCAATCTGCCAGACTTGTCTAAGTTAATGAACTACCCAGTGAGTCATGATCCCACACAGCGCCCCGTCCCCACCAAACTTCCTTCATACATTCCAAAGTTTGAAGGTAATAATGGAGAGCACCCTGGTGATCACGTCACTACCTTTCACCTTTGGTGCTCATTAAATTCCCTGAACCATCATTATATTAGATTACAATTGTCTCAATGCACTCTCATTGGATTTGCTTCACAATGGTATATTGAGCTACCTAGGGGGACATATGGGTCATTTAATCAATTTTTGATGGTCTTTCTCAGCCACTTTCAATTGCCCATTCGTTATGATGTTGGCCTCGAACTTTTGTCGACTTTACGCCTGGACATCGCTGCTCATATATCAGATCATATCCAGGAGTGGTGTAGATGGAGGTGGTTGATTAAGACCCCTATACCCCTGGCCTTTCTCCTAGAATGGTTCCTAAAGTATTCGCACCCTCCTATCTCGAAGGACATTGCTACTTTTGGGGTCCCCAACGAGGAAGAAGCTATATTTAGAGCCCAACAGTTAGATTTAATATATGCCCAGTATGGGATGTTATATCACCTTCCTCCAGAAGCACCGCAGTCAAATTACGATCCTAGGAAAAAAAACAGACCTCATTCCGATGGCATTGTAGGGTCCACTAATGTAAAGTCCACAAACTCGACAACGAAGTCTGTCAAAGGACCAGCTTCGTCTGGGTCCTCCAAACCCACCCAGTCGATGGATGTACATTCTATGCAATCGTCGAAAAACCCAAATGGTGACCAGCAACCAGATGGGAATAAAAGGGAAGTTCGAAACAATCATAAGGGTGGGAAAAATGGTAACAAACCCAAGGACAAAGATAATAATGGGAAGCAGAATGATAATGATGGAGAGGGAAAGAAAGAGAAAAGTAAGGTGAAGTTTCATTGTAAACTTTGTACCGATGACCACCTTACACATTTATGCCCCAAACTCGCGGAGGCTACGAGGATTTTGAATCTACCGCTCGCTGTGTTGATGAATCCATTCCCCCATAACTAGCACTTAGCCTCGAGCTCTACAAATTCCAGAAATGCGGTCGGTGGGAGTCAAAACCCACCACCACAAGATGGCGATCGCATATGTATCAACATGGTAGATGTGAAAATTGATATAGCCACCTGCTCTCGAGATTATAGCTCTTCGCAATCTAACTCTAGTCTAGAAGCGCCCCCTCCTCCTACAGATACAAACTTATAGATTGAGAAACCAGAGCCACTGCCTTGTATTCTGAAAGGAGTACTTAAGTGCTCTACCCATAATCCTAATGCTAGAGCTTCCTAGAACTAATCTATTGTTGAGGACCTGAGCCAAACCCCTTGTGCGATGTTGGCTTTGTAGGTACTCCAGACATGTCCCTCATAGAGGAATGCCTTACTCTCTGCCTTAGGAGCTCTTGAACCTAGTGGCTCAAAAGTTATGAAGTTTGATGTCACGGATGTGAAGCCTCGCTTACCTTGCCATGTGGCTTTCCAAATCCACGTGGAGTATTCCAAGTATACCATTAAACGTGTGGTTGTTGATGAAGGTGTTTCCACTTGTGTGATGTCCCTGGTCTGTTAGAAAGCTCTCAGTTCTTTGACCCTTTCCAAGTCATCAAACATATGGACTGCATTTGACGGTCATTCCCTCCTCCCTCACGGTATTCTCCCTGCCTTTCCGGTCTAGTTAGGTGGGAAGACAGTAGAGGTGGAGGTAGAGGTAGTTGATGCACCTCTTGATTATAACCTGCTACTAGGATGCAATTGGACCTATGCTATGGTCATTTTTGTATCGTTCGTCTTCCATACGCTTTGTTTTCCTCATCAAGGGAAGATCGTAACCATCGACCAATTATCCTTTGCGTACTCTAGTCCTAATGCATCTGTTTGATCGTCGATCCTTGTGATCAACAATTCTCAGCTGACAACTAAGAATATCGGTGTTGGAATGTATTCTTCCCTCATGGATACTTTCGACTTCTCAACACCGATTCACCACGTTTACGCCATGTCTAGTAGGCCTGCTTTAGCAGGGAGGTCCATTCCTTTCCGCACTTCCTATCTTAGTGATCCATGGATCGTACCTTCTCCGAATTCGTCATGTGAAGTTCTATCTCATGATGGCATGGCTATGCCACTATCGACAATGAAGATTGTGTATCAATTTGTTCTTGACTCTTCCACCGATCCCGATCTTGTTACCTCGCAAACAGGCGAGGAGGATCATGTTCTTAGGCCTGTATGGGCCACCTCGTTGTCTTTTTCACATGATTTATTAGATGAGACTTTTCCATCAGATGAATCCATCCTCGAAGCCATGAATGGTTCTGAGAGACCTTGGGATGATATGCATCATCAATCTTATTTTCTCCCAAGTCTTGAAATAATCGACCAAGATGACTTTCGGTCTACCTTGAGTGAGATAGTCGGTCACGCCGTAGTTCCACTTGATACGCATGGAATTTATGTCGAAGGAAACATGGCGAGTATTTCTCCTACCATCACAATCGATATCTCTCGTACCCCTAGCAAAATTGAAAACGTAAATATAGGTGTGGATTGTTCACCAGAAGAAATTCGGATCTACACCAAACTCTTTAAAGAATTTCGAGATGTATTTGCTTGGTCATATGAAGAGATGCTAGGGATCGACCCTCATATTGTTGAACATGAGATTAGGACTTATCTGAATGCTAAACCTGTTCGACAATGTCTTAGAGTTGTAAATCCTAGGAAGGCCCCTGCTATTAAGGCAGAGGTGGAGAAGCTACTTAATGTCGACTTCATCTACCCAGTTCCCTCGACCAAATGGGTATCCAACCCCGTTCCCGTGAATAAAAAACAAGGAACCATCTGTGTGTGTATGGACTTTCGCAACCTGAACAAGGCTTGTCCTAAAGATAACTTCCCCATGCCTTTCATTGATTAGATTCTCAATGAGTGTGCGGGAAGCGAGATATTTTCTTTTATGGATGGATTTTCGGGATATAACCAAATCTAGATCAAACCTAAGGATCAATACAAGATGGCATTTATATGTCCTTGGGGTACTTTTGCATATCGGAAAATTCCTTTCGGCCTTAAAAACGTCGGAGCAACCTTCCAACGCGCCATAACTTTCACTTTTCACGATCTCAAGCACATAGTCGAAGCATATCTTGATGATCTTGCTGCTCATTATCACAAGAGAGTGGATCATGTTATACACCTTCGGCTAGTTTTTGAAAGATGTCGTTACTATAGAATATGGTTAAACCCTCACAAATGCATATTTTGCGTTAAGTATGGTCGTCTTTTAGGATTTTTAGTTTCCGAGACCGAGATCATGGTAGATCCTCTTAAGGTTGAGGAAATACTTCAATTGCCTCCCCCGTGCACGATTAGACAACTTCAAGGTTTACAAGGGAAAGCTAACTTCCTACATCGGTTCATAGTGAATTATGCCAATATCACTAAGGGTTTCATGCGCCTCTTGAATAAATACACCCCTTTTATCTGGGATGAGCGAGCCCAGGAGTCTTTCGATGCTTTGAAGAAATCCTTAGTATCAACCCCTCTACTAAAGTCTTATGATTACAGTAAACATTACTTGTTGTATATTGTCGTGTCTGAAGAGATGATTGGTATGGTTTTAGTTCAGGAGGATGATGAGCTCCATGAGCACATCATCTACTATCTTAGTTGAAATTTAGTCGGTCCTGAGCTTAATTACTCTCACGTTGAAAAGCTAGCTTTGGATGCCATTCACGTAGTCCAACGCTTACGTCACTATATATTACTTTGCAAGACTACGGTGGTTGTCGATGTCAATCCATTTCAATACATCCTTACTAGACGTATCATCGGGGGGAAATATAATAAATGGATTGTCATCTTACAAGAGTTTGATCTCAACTTCACTTTGGCCAAGTCCAAGAAATCACTAGTCTTCGTAGAGCTAATATCCGATTTTCCACGATTAGATGAGGATGTTATCCATGTTGATTCATTTGTGAACGAACACATTTTCCTTGTCTCGTCATCCGACCCCTGGTATGGAGACATCGTTTTATATCTTCAAACCTTGAAGTTCGCTCAGCATCTCTCGCGAGATGATCGACGATGTATTATATACCAAGACAAAAAGTATACCATCATCGGTCACACTTTGTATCGCTAAGGAATAGATGATATCTTGCATCGTTGCTTGACTCACAAGGAGGCCAAGTCAATCCTACACGATTGCCACAAAGGGGCTTGTGGTGGTCACCTATTCGGGCTTGCGACAACCCAAAAAATATTGCGAGCCGGTTATTTCTGGACTACTATATTTAAAGATTGTATAGAAGCGGTTAAGAAGTGTCACCCCTGCCAGGTGTTCACTCGAAAAATGCGCTCACATCCAACCCCTCTTCACCCAGTCATTACCGTCAGTCCCTTCACCAAGTGGGGGGTATATTTCGTCGATTGTAACACAACTTTGGTTGGGGGGCATCAACATATTATCATGGTCGTCGACTACTTTACTAAGTAAGTCGAAGCCATGCCTGCTGTAAAATTCGATGGGAAGACTGCAACCTTCTTCGTGTTCAACCAAATTATCGCCTGATTTGGTATCCCGAGTGAGATTGTCATTGATCATGGCAGTCACTTTCAGAATGAAATGATGGTAGAACTAGCATCTAAGCTGGGGTTTAGACATGGTCATTCATCTCCTTATTGCCCCCAGGAAAATGGGCAAGTAGAGGCCGTCAACAAGTCTCTCAAGACCATTTTGCAAAAAACTATCAGTCGGAGTAATTCCAATTGGCACCTCATGCTATATCCCATGCTTTGGGCACACCGAACCTCGATTAAGACTGCCACTGATTTTTCCCCTCTCCAGTTAGTGCACGGTGTGGAGTCGATCCTTCTTGTTGAATGTGAAATCCCTTCTCTCAAGTTGGCAATCGAGCTCCTACCTGACACTTCAGACTTAGAGCGACGCCTTATGCACTTAGAAATTCTTTACGAGCAGCGTCGGGACACTTTTATGGCTATTGAGGCGAATAACAAACATGTATATCCTCAGCCTTCTCACTCACAATTAATCACATGCATTCAAAACAAGTTAAACACATTCAACATAGAGTAATCATACGATTTACTGCCATCATCAACAATCAATACTATTTAACATCAATTCATATACATAGCAGAATACATGATGATTATAATACACAGAGATACGGAAACATAATTAAAGAATCATCTGGTACTTATATTTGAACAGTGGTAGATTCCACCAACCAAGTGTAGGCCTTCCACGAACCTCCCAGCCTTAGACCGCACTGCTCATCAGCTCAATAGTGGGTCACCCCTGAGCTGGGACTAAGCTCCACCCCAAGACAAGGAACCCTAGGCTAGGCTGAGGTTATAGGGAAACAACACATAGCCACAAGGATGGGATTCTCTCCCAGGAACCTCTCACGCTCATTTCCCACAGACCCTCATTCCCCACATGCTTGTTCCACCCCAGGAGTATACACCTTCTCTGTCACATGGACAGTCCTTCGGCTGCTAACCTCCCTTGCCCTGGGTTACAGCAACAGGCTGAACTAGAAGTCTCCGGGCTTTGTGGCAGCTACAAGGTTCCTTCCAGGAGTTCTCTCCTTCCTCTGTACACTCTCTCTCCTGGAGAGAGTGTTGCTCCACTAGCCAACAAGCCACAGGCAGACCAACACTGCGTGGCCACAACAATCAACAGGGAAAACCGACGCGGCTTTCCTACAGGCTCAACAATGGCCAAATGGCTCACGGTCACGACTTCGAGATAGAGACCCCACGCACAAGCTCGATCTCAGATAGAGGATACACACGGATTCTCCAGACGAACATAGGTTTTTCAGTTCAGAAGATGTACGAGGTTTTTCTGCAAAGGTTGGATCTGTCGTACCGCTCAGAGGCCGTACCCACTCAGGTCGTCGAGTGGAATGGAGGAGCACCCCCATCACGGCTCATCTTCGCCATTTTATTTTCATGGGTCGGAGCTGACACTTGTCTCCCTGGAAACTGCATGCGTTTACCCAGCACACATCCCCTTCCTCATGGTTAGGAACTTAGGATAAAACATGAAATGCTCATGCCTTTTTGGAATAATATTAAAATATTATTCCCAAGGCTGAAGCCCCCTGGGCTTAACACTTAGCCCCTTTTCCCACCTTCCAGCCCCTAATCCCTTGCCTTCTCTGTGGAAGCTCAGTACCCCTTCACTCATTCATCGTGGTTGATTTTCACCTGGCGGTGTTACAAATTTTTATTAATTGTTCTGCATGATTACATATACAACAGCAAGCTCCTGGCCTTCAACACTTAGGCTCCCTGGCCTAACAAACACATAAGCCACCAACTTATAAAATATTGGCTCACTAGCCTATAAAACATAATTACAATTCCTTTCAGAACATGATTTATGACAGGACTCGGCCTTGGGGACACTACAATCCCCCTCCCCTT
>SNQJ01S0055042.1:0-10128 GCA_010110895.2 Picea sitchensis | reverse complement strand
TTTTTGATATGCATGATTTTTTACCAACTCCACTAATGGGAAATGTATCTTGATTTTACCTAACTCATGTTCAAGGTTGGAAGATTGATTAGGCTTTTACATCTATTTAGAATATCCTCTCCTCTGAACTTGATCAGAGAGATTTGTCCTTTGTGTAACAATGTCTGTCTCTCTCTCTTTATCTTTTGGGTTGAATTGTGGGCGTTCTCTTAGATTTAGGCATATTATCATTTTTTACCCCTATTGGTCTAGGCCTAAGGTCATATTTCTTATGTAATGCTGCTTTCAATGCATCAGAAAACATCCTATACTGAGAAAATGTGAGCCCTCCATAATTCTCCATTTGATTCCCAACTTAAGGTTTAATGTTTAAGGACCTCTCATAATCGTACTGAGTAACATGTATAACTTCATGACTGTCTTGAATCAGATGAAACTCTTCTTGAAAATATGTAACCTCTTCACCCCCTAGATCATCAACCACATTATTTTCATTGTTATTCCATACAGGAGGTCTAAGGGGATGTTCCTCGTTTCTTCTATCTCTCTTGAACATATGAGAGTTAAAAGGTCTCCTAATTTGATTAGGATTCCTCTGGCCTTCTTCATTTGTAGGTTTGTTTGGAGGACTTCCCTCAATTTCAAGTTTGGATAGTTTATTAGATATATTTCTGACGAGTCTAGAAATTTCCTCTAATTTGGCTTCTTGAGAATCTTTACCAATATTTGAGATGATAGCTTCATCTTATAATTTTTTCTATCTTTATCAATATGATCAATTTTTACCTTTATTTTTCCAGAAGATGTCATGTTTCCCTCAATTTCAATGGCATCATCTTGCATGATTAAAAGGGTGGAAGACATTCTTTCCCTTAGCATAATGGAAAATTTTTCCTCAAAGGCTCTTGCATAAGTCACCTTTGGAACTGCTTGGGAGGGTTTACTATCAACTGGGATCTTATTATAGAGTTTATTAAATCTTTTATTGAAATCAACTAAAGTCTCTGCTGCCTTCTTTTTTAATGACCCAAATTTTGTAAGATAGTATAAGTGATCCCATTTTTCACCCCATAGTCTCATGAAGGTGGTTTCAAGAACCTCCCAGGAGTTAGTTGAAGCATGAGGTAACCCTCTGAACCACTTCCTAACATATCCTTCAAGGGTCTATACAAATAATGTCATAAAAACATCATCATGCTCAACGAAGAGATTATCTATAAATTCTTGAAAGGATGACATATGATTTTCAACTGTTATTTCAGGTATGGATCTCTATGTATTGTGTGTTTTCTTTTTCATTTATTTTATAGCTTAAATCTCTCTTCCTCTCTTCTGTTAAGTTTAGTGTGGAAGTGTAATTTCTAACATGTGGTATTAGAGCTTGGTTTAACAACCTTGGATCTGAGCTAAACCCTAGGTACAGTAAGAGTCATAAGTTAGAGATCGTTAAAATTGTACTTAAAGAATGGCAAGTAGCTCGAGAATAGAAATCAAAAAATTCAATAGCCAGAATTTTGAGCTTTGGAAGCTTAAAATTGAAGATCTCCTTGGAGATCGCGAATAATGGAAAGTATTCCATCCAGGTACCATTCTGCTAGGTATGTCGAGGGAAGAATGGGAGAAACTCGAGAGAAGTGCAAGGAGCCTGATTCGACTATGTCTTGCAGATTCAGTGTTGCTGAATGTCTCAGGTGAAGACTCAACCAAGAAACTGTGGGACAAGTTGGGAATCTTGTACCAGTCGAAATCCCTGGTAAATAAGATGTTCCTTAGAAATAAACTATATCTTCTGAGGATGAGTGAGGGAAGTTCGGTAACTGATCATTTAAATGTGTTTAATACCATAATAAGTTAGTTATCTTCCATGGATATTAAAATCACCGAGGAGGAGAAATGTATTAGCCTATTATGTTATTTTCCAAACTCATGGGATAGTTTATTCATGGCTATAGGGAGTAATTCAACCACATTAGCACCATAAGACATGGTTGAATCTTTACTATTAGAAGAAATGAGAAGGAAGAACATGGAAAGATCGACCAAAGATTCTTTAATGGTGAGAGGTCAACAGGTTGACAGAGATAAAGGAAAATTCTCTGGTAGAAAGTCTAAGTCAAAGGGTAGATCTAAATCACCTATTCAGTCGATGAGAAGATGTTAGAAATGTAGTAAAGTTGGGAATTATGAAAGGGATTGCAAGTCAAAGGAAATGGAATTCAATATAGGATCTCAAGAGAAGTCATCAACTAAGAGAAAGACTACTCCATATAAAGGAGGCAATGTGTACTTGGTGTCGACCAATACACAGTCGGATCAAGATTTTGGTTGATCGAATCAGAATCATCCTATCATATGAAATCACATAGAGAATAGTTCTATGAATATGAATGATATGAAGGAGGATATTTGTTCTTGGGGGATGACTCAACAACCAAAATTGTTAGACGGGGAATAGTCCAATTGATATTGTAGGATGGGAGGAGTAGAGCCCTTCCATGTGTTCTACATATTATGGGTTTGGAAAGAAACCTGATGTATTTCAGCAAGATGAGTGATGCAGGAGTGTACACTCTATTTTAGAAGGATACATGCAAAATGCTCAGAGGTGCAATGGTCTTAATGAAAGGAGTTCAGATTGGAACCCCAAAATACCACACCATATACCCAAAAAAAAAATGGAGTTGATGAAAGAATGAATAGAACATTGATGGAAAAGGCAAGGAGCATGCTCAATGGTGTTGTGCTCACACAAGAATCAATGGTGTTGTGCTCACACAATAATGTCTCCTTTGTTGGCGCTAGTCGACTCAAATCCACATGAGGTATGGTCTTGTAAGAAGCCTTCGATTTCACATATAAAAGCATTTGGATGTGATGCATTTGTTCATGTTCTCGAGGAAAAGAGGAGCAAGCTAGACAAGAAGGCATTCAAATGTATTTTCATTAGTTACAAAGAAGGAATGAAAGGATATAAACTCTAGGATCCCACATCAAGGAAAACATAGTACAATCGAGATGCAGTCTTCAAAGAATTCAGAGGAAGTTTGAGTATAAAGTGGTTCAAATAATGAAAAATATAGAGAAGGTAATCTTTGAATTGAGGAATGAAGAAAATGATTCAGATGAGTCTATTAAATCAGATGAATAGGTGGAACAACCAACCTCGATTGTAAGGAGGTCGTAAGAAAACTAGTCGAAAGGTATAGTCTACCTGAATTTCATTCCTCATTTGTGTTAACTGCCACTAACGATGAGCCCATGTCGGTTAGGGAGGTAGTTGACTCGAAAGAGGGTAGACTCGGGAAGGACGCTATAATGTTCCTAAACATGTTTTCTTGGAACATTTTAAATTTTATGTTTTCTGGTTGTGGTATTTTGTTAAACACTTTGCATATTTTTCTTCTTGAGTTGTGATAGGGTTTAATATTATGGTTTGATTGTGTGTTTGCAACCAATAAATGATAAATATACATCAATGGAATATACTCAACAAGATGCAAGACAAATAACACAAGAAATAGCCACAAATACCTCAGATCTGAATTTATTTAGATATATACTGACCTCATACAAAATGGAGCAGATATGGAATACATATAAGAGCATAGAGTGTATGGTTGATAATGCCTCCAAGATACAATAGAGGGATGAAGACACAGGCTTCCAAAAGCCCACTCAATTTGGATAAAAAAGATCTAGAGCTCCAAGATTTTCCCTTGCAGTAGATGATTGTCTTCCCTAGACAAAATGCACCCTCACTGGTTGTAGCAAGCTAATATTTAGACCTCCTTGAAGATGGCCTCCAAACCCTTTGAAAATGATGCCAAACTTTAGATCGGGAAATAGGAAAACCCCCCGGTGATCCTCCTAACTATTAGGTGAGATCGTACCCTCCAAAACACTAGATCCCCTATTCACAATGCACCCTCCTGAAGAGAAACACGCCCTCCTGATGTTATAGCAAGATTTGCCTCACCTCATGCAAACTTCCTCATAAGGCCTTTTCCATTTCCCTATGCAGACTTGAAGTCCCCTTTTGCTGTTCCTAGAGCTAAAAAAAATATTTTTCCAAACATACGTACCCTAACAACTATGCACCATGCATATACGTAGGTTGCACCATTACAACCCACGTACAACTGGTTTTGTGCTCAAAATTAAAACAATTATGTCGGATTTCCATGTCACGTCACGAGATCCATGATCCTTGACCTTCCATATACTGGAAACGTTCCAACTCAGCCCTTTAGTTCCATTTGAAGGCTATAAATGGGCCTAATCCAAGCTATGGAGAAGGGGAGAAGAATTCAACTTTGAGAGCAAAGTTACTCAGGAGAAATTGTTCACTTCATAATGAGTCTGCATCCCTTTGTCCTTTTAAGTCTGAACACATTGTTCATCCCCCAAGCTCTTCCCTATTTTATGGAGAACCTCATTGTTTATCTTATATGAGCTTGCCTTTGGTGGAGGATTGAAGTGGTGGAGGCCTAGCTGGAAGGGACTTAGCTTCTCGGTTCCGAATGTGCCGAAACGAAAGTTTGCCATTCATACACTTCTGTTGATTACATTTTAATAAAAATACTCTTTTCTCGTCCAATTAATGTCTTGCAAATATTTGAATTGTTATTCCATGTGCATATTTGTTATGAATATTGATGGATTATGCTATTGTATGTTCTAACTTTATATATTATCACCATATGCTTGTGTATCTTGGTCGTTGAGGACAAGTTGCAAGTGTATTGATTTGAGTCAAGTGCTCAATGATGGACTTCATCGAATGTCTAGATGAGGTAGGCTCTTTATCTTGTCTTGTTAGCATATTTGTTTATATAGCATACTTGAGATTAGAGTTGATTTCCACAGTCATTTCCGTCTGTTGTGGTTTACCCCATGCCATAGAGTGATTTTCCTCGTAACAAAATTAGTGAGCATACTAGGGATTGAATATTCTTTTCGAGGTTTGGAGGGTTTTTCTCCTTTGATTGCTCTCATTCATCTAGAGTTTCTTGTCATATGATTTCTTGACAACCTCTTTTCATTTTGAGTTTGATTTTATTGGCCTTATCCTTAACTTGCAGTGCTTCAATACATATACGTGTTTTTTTCTTTGACAGTCGTGTACATATGTGAGCCGTCGTTCTGTAGGAAGCGTATATACATGGTTTTCTCATGAATAGTCACATACATCATCCTTGTTTATTTGATTGTGATTTTGATGTTTGTTGGGTAAGTTTTGATGGTTGCTGAGTCTTCTTAGGTCTCTGTCATGATTGTTGAGTGCCTGTAGAGTGATAGAAAACCTTTCTTTGGTTGAATTTTCAGGCGATTTTTTTATTTCTCATCATCCTTTTCATAGGTTGTCCTTGCATCCTGGGTTAGGTGTTTTCTTCTTGATACTCTACTTGGTTTTTCTCTGTTTACATACAATAGGGTCTTTATATAGGACTTGGGAATTGAAGTTAGGACTTTGCATTTTATTCATATTCATTTATTTTACTTGTTGAGTCGTAACATCATCAGATGCACAACCACACCTTTTGAGTAAGCAAAGCCACTAAAAGTAACGTTGATAAATTTGAAATTGATTAGAAACGATTTTATTTTTCAGGGTGTACAAACTAGCTTAAGATTTAGAGCCTTGGAATAGGATTTTTTGAGTAAACTTCTCCAAGGCTATTAAAATCAACATATGTGTCTGACTAAGGGAGTAGTTAAATCCATTGTATAATTGATGATGTCAGGAGTCTTCGCTCACACTCGAGTTAAGCAAGAGGTCGTGCGAATTTGGTTTAGGGGATATCCCCCCAATACCTTCTTAGCGTCATAGATATTTCTGGGGTTCTATTCGTATATGGGGGTCTTGCTAGTACCTTTACCTCTGTGAGAGGTAGTGCTTTCCATATTTTGGGCTTTGTTACCCTACCCATAAAGTAGACCTGACTTATGATTGTTCGCCTATGCATTGGATATATCGTGGTGACTTAGTTGCTTGACATAAGTACCACATAGGTTACTTGTAGGGGTTATTCTGCAGGTACCCTGGGTCAGATAAGGGTCAGAAAACACAAAACCTTTATGGAGGATTACCTCTCTGGGGGGATCTGACCGACTGGTTGTTAAGCCCACGAGGGCCCTTATATTTGATTTTGATACCTCCGATATTTTGTACGAAGTCTCAAACCCCTCTTGGGCAAGGCATACCTACTTTAGGTAGGGAGGCCCATTTTCAGCCACTTTATCCTGTTTGTGTGCATATTGGCCTTTTGTTTATTTTTGGTGTTCCCTCTGACTTTTAGTTAGCCCTAGGATTTTTGTATTACGTCGTGAGTTTTCATTATGATGGATAGTGGAGTTCCCTTGACTCCCTCAATTAACACTACCCACCCCATGGTCTTTGCTCATTTCATGGGGACGAATCCATTTGTGTTTTCTAGTGGTATGTAGAACCATGATACTCAGTAAACACCTTGGGCCTCTAACAATATTTCTCTTGGTATGCCAGAAATGTCTTCACACTTGCCATCCTCTCCCTCACCTTCTTATATAAATCCTAGTTTTCGACTCGGGGGCATGATGCCTCCATTTTCTACATTTTCATTTGATGGGAGTCATATCCCTCAACTGACTCTAACAGTGGGAGGTTGGAATCTTCCTCCCCATGGATGCAATCCTAGATTCAATTTTCTAGGAGAAAGTTCTCAAATGGGTGGTTATTCTACTTATTACACCCCGTCCATATAATCTTCTTCTGCTATGCCATTTCCTACATATCTCCATCTATCCTCTGGTATTTCATATGGATGGAGTCAGTTTTATAGTATAAGATACCCCCTTCATGGAGTCCCTTCGTCCAGGGGAAACATATATCCTCACCTGAGTAACCCTTGTCATGACATTTTCTCTTCACAAAAGCCTTCCTTGGTGATGATGCCTTTACAACCCTTTTTGAATCAGCTTGGAGGAGGATACTACCTTTCCAGACAGAGCTAGTGTGTAGACCAAAATCCTTACTTGCTTGCGATTTATCAAACCCATTCTTTTTGGGAACCTTGGTCTCAAATGCCGCAACCAGCCGCTGCAAGTCAAGTTGGGGGCACAACTCCAGTCCCTATTAGTCACACTACACATACATCACCAACCTCTATAAATCATGCTGGAGATGAGCCACTAGCCTTTGCAAGTCATGTTGAGAGCATGTCACCAACCATTGTGAGTCATGCTAGGGGAATTCATACGATTGAGAATCCTCGACGTACATGACGTAAGACGAAATTCATTTGTAGGATTTGCAAAGGAGGTCATTTAACTCGCTTGTGCCTTGCTACTGTTGTGGTAGAAGAAGCACAGTCCTTGTGTGATAACCCTTCAGGTTCGAAGTCGTATTTGGTTTACCAACATTCTAATTCTTCTTTGGTTGACACAACAGTCATGCCGATGCAATATTCAGCCGATGCCACTTATGTTTTGAGGAGTGGTGCATCTTTTGACTATGTCATTAACATTTATAGTCCTATAACTTCTGAACAAGAGAGTGTTCCACTCTCTTCAAGTACACTCCCTCCAAGTCCTAGGGGGGTTTCCTTTGACTGGGATGGTCTTGTGGGGTATCAAATTCCTTCTTCTACACCCTTCTAGATAAGGGGTGTTCTTTGATATATCATAGAGAAGGTAACCTCTGCAAGTATTTTATCCTCCTCTACTTGGAAAGATTTGGGTTTTCCCAAGCTTGTGTCAGCAGTTCGTAATTTTTCGACCTTTCACAGAAGTCCTCCATGGGAGCCCTGGCCTCCCCCATGATATGTTGCTTAGAACATCATCAACGAGTCTGGTTTAAGATCTTTTCCGAATCTCTCAAAAAGTGAAAATATTATCGAGTGAACTTGCCTCTTTCACACTTGTAAATTGGATTTGAAAGGACATCTATTTGGTGTAAGTTTAAACCTTTTTCAAACCAAGTAGACTAAATTTATGAAAAAGGATATTCTTTGGCGTTAAGTTGTAATTACATCTCATTCTATTACTTGCAGTATTGAGCCTATTGTCGGTTCTCGCTTTCGCATAATAAGCCTATCACCTTAGCAATTTTAATCATCATCCAAGCAGAGCCTTGTTTATACCCTTTGCAACTTGACACCCTATACCCCAAGAGGAAACATTCCCCCAAGTGTCCATACCCTGCATGCACCTCCTTTCATTGAGCATAGGTATGTTCCACTGTTGGAACTAGTTTCTTACTCGCGACACTCCCTCCCCTACATCATAGCATTCATTTGACTATGAAAAAACAAAAAAAGGCGGGCGAGAAAAGAGTATTACCTTATGGTGGAAATAGTCATGTCTCCTTTGAATAGAGAACAAACATTTGAGTCCACTTGTCATCAAAATTTTGGGTTTAGCATGACCTTAGGAAGCTAAGATTTTTACTGAGAGTTTACTCCCCCGACTGGTTACTCTTTGAGTCCCTATGGAAATTTTGATTGGTTCCTCCTGCATCACAAAGTTTCATCATTGATTCTATGTTGCCAAAGTCATACATATATCTCATGCTATTTCTCAAACGATGTCCATCAACATGTTTCAACCATTTTTCATAACTCTTGACTTTGCATGTCGGCCATACCTTCAGTGTGTCTCAGAGTTACATGAAGCTGTAACTCCTACCATGCATCTTGGTCCTACTTTCCTTATGGGTACGTAAACTTGAACCTAACAGTCGACATCTCCTCATTGGTCGTTGAATGGGGGGTTTCCCTTGTGTTCGATGGAAATAAATATATTCACACATTGGGATTCATGTAGTGTCTTGGATGCCATTAGCCTTATTGTTGGTTTCCTCACCTTTGTCGACAGTTTTCCTCATTGGATACTATTGAGAGGGTCTTTTTCATGCCCTACTTTCATCTAGTGCATGCGGAAGACACACATGGTCGTTGGTTCATGAACATGTTCTTCCTCCAAGTTCCTCCAAATCATCAAGATCCTACTTTATACCTCGTGTTGATTGATGACAAATACTTTAATGCTCTCCTTTCAACGGGTCTCCTTCCATAGACTTTGGCCCATATATTCTGGAAACGATACCTAGAGTCCTATGAGTACCTAGAAACTTGCAGTCATTAGTGGCAGGTTCTCTCACCATCGACAGTTGGGAATACATCAATGTCTCTTGATCGATATATTCTTCAAGTGTTCGACCTCAACACCTTTATTCACACTTGTAAGAATGTATTTGGTGCCTTGATACCTACTTTCATTATCAATAGGTTGCCTCGTGTTTGTTAACGGTATACCTTAATGACCGGTAATCAAATGAAGTCTCATTGTGTTCGACCTCAACTCCTTTATTCACATGATGTATACTTTCACCTTTGGCAGATCGTGTAGAATACTTGATGTTGGTTGCTTATCTGAGTTATACCTTTAACATGATTTACCTAGGTTTAGGTCTACTAGGGATCCAACAAAGCCTCTAAAAATATCGGCCCTCCCGGTAAACCAAAAGGTAACGCAGTACATAGAGTGAACTGCACAGTCTCACCCGAGATAGTTATATGGGTGACTGCAACGCTTAGGTGCTTGCAGCCTCGGAATGAGTGGGGATATGGGATTGTACTATGTGATCTTTAGTCAATTACTATATCATTAATATATCTTAGCTATTCTTCCATTCTTTATTCATGCATGTAAATCAACAGATCTAACTACTTCATCAAGAAATTCATCTAAGATATAACCATTGACAACAAGGGCATAAACAATAAGAATTCCACATAACACATGATTTACCGTGGTTCACACCCTCCTGGGATACGTCCACAAAGATTTGGATCTTAATCTCTTTTATTATGGTTTTGTTATATATGGCGTCATGCGCACTACAACTCTGTTCATACCTTCACAAAATAAACTCCACGACCTTTACGAGGCTGAATAGATCCCACCAGGCTCCTTAGCCTGTGATCTAACCCTCAAGGTCTAGTTACCTTTTGTTAAGGTCCTAACCCGCACATAGGTAGATCAATGTATTCGGATGTAATAAAGGTCAATATTAATAAGACCTTTCAATAAAATAGAATAAGGCGGATGTAAGAAGACCTAATAGAAGCTTCCGCTTCTAGAAGGATC
>SNQJ01S0055041.1:53144-69191 GCA_010110895.2 Picea sitchensis | reverse complement strand
ATTTGGAGGAGGAATGGAGAGGCACTAGAAACTTGAGAGTGAGTTGGTTGATGTTGATAGAAAATAGAGATTTGGTGAGATTTCCATCATCAAAATATGTGTATATACCTATATCTAGGGAATAAAGAATGTTAACTAACACACTCCATGTGAGTTGAGAGTAAGAAAGTGGTAATGCTAAAAATTACCATGATATAGGAGAGAGTTGTTGGTTGTGTGATGAGGCCCTTGAATGAAAAAACAAAAGATGGAAGTGCAAGGAGAGAAATAAGCATTAGTTCATCCATTGGAAAGGTCAAGTTGCTGATATAGGAGTTGTGAAACCTTGGCCAACAAATATGGTGATGTGATCATGGCATACTAGAGAGAGGTCATGTCATATACGTGAAACTGAATTTGTGATTCTTGATAGTTTCATAAGGGAGGATCATAAAATAATGGAAACCAATTGTACTCTACAAGGGAGACAAGCTTATGGTATGATTTATCCAAGAGTGGAAAATGATGTAATTCTAATGGACTAAGAATATGTGGCTAGAACTAGAGCTATTGATATATAAACTGATCCTTCATGTCTAAGAACCATAGTCATCCAACAAAATGAGTGATGCTCTAGATATCTTCATGTATATCTCTACTAGAGGTATATACTAAGCATCAAAATATTGTGGTTAGTTGTAGACTATGGGAGAGAGATAGTTCTAAATAATGAGTGAAACATTGGAGTTATGGTGAAATAGTTGAACGACACATCCAATGTTGCAACAATGAGTTTCCTATATAATGTTCCCTTGACAATGTTGTATTTCCTTAATGAGGCCCACATAAAAATTCTATTTATAGCAATGTATAAATATTTTTGTGCTATGTTATGATCCAGAAGTAATAGATGACCTATAGTTACTGTTAGATTGAAAATTTATCTCTTAGTAAAAGGGAACTATTTTTTTCATGATCACTTGGGATTCAACATGAGGTTGGACATATTGATGAAGGTTTAACCGATGCTCATAAAATCTAGTGAATAATTATGAATGTGGATGAGAGATGTCCATGGTGCCATCTTTAAATTGTGACTGTGTCCTCTACCAAACAAAGAGGGCATCATGCAGAGTAGTGGTTTGTTCTAGTTATAATCCTGAGAGATGTATCTAGTGATATGATGAGAATCCTAGTGCTATAGCTAAGAAAGAGAGTGCATTCCAGGGGAAGAGGTTGTATGTCAATTGGAGTAGCCAATTTGTTGAGATAGGGACCCAGGTCACTATGAGAATGATATATGCCTACAAAGGTTGAGTCTATTTATTGAGTGATAGGTCATTAGGATAGACTGTGTTGTAGATCCATTGGAGAAATAATTGTGGAGAGTCACTTTATACCTATTAAAAGTATTGGGGTGAGGAAATAAATAGATTAAGGGATGCATAAAATGGGTTGTTGTGAAGGCATTAGAGAATTGATCTAAAATATAGTAGATATTGTAGCTATAAGAAATAGGAGGGTTAAAAAATGGAGTAATAGGTATAGGGGTAGTATAGTGAGAAATTTATAGGATAGGGTTAGAGAGAATGGATTTGGACGAGGACTAAGAGAGAGGGGTTGCAAGGGATGTGGTGGTGTAGTAGTAATTGGAGGAAGAATATGTAAGGAGAGACATGTTATTGAACTACACCAGGGAAAGAAAGAGGAATATTATCATTCATTAATTTATATGATTTATCTTCTTTGAAGAGAGTCTAGGTATTACAATAATCATTATAGATATCCCTAGATATTTATTGGTATGGGATGCCTAGGATAATATCAGAACAATCAAGTGTAGAAACATTGCAATTAACAATGTCTTAGAAGGAGCCAATGGAAAACATTATTTCACGATCCTTATCAATAAGTAATTGAGGACCATGTTGTTGTACCTAGATGAGATGATGGGGAGTTGTAGATGCTACATAAAGTCATGGGATATGAGGTTCTTATTGCTTCCATTATTGAGTATACCAGTGGCTATTTGGTCTTTAATTGACAATTATGAGTAAAATGAAAGTTAGGAGACCATATGGTATTTTCTTGGGTGAGGATAATGAGATGTGGGTCTGTTGTGCTATGGTTTGGTAAGGGAACACTTTCTAGTTGTGATGGAGTGGAAGGTTCTATGGAGGGGTCTTCAAATTCGTAATTAAATTGACCAATAAACAATGATTTGGATGCAGCTTGATTTTTTAAGACACAATGATTTTTTATGGATTGACAATATGTTATTTTGCTATATTCACATAGACATGTTCTATTGACTGGGTTCTCCTGAGTTTGAAGAACTTTGGACATTGAGGATGAAGAGGCATCGATGAAACCCCTTGGACTCTAGATCGAGTTAGGGAGAGGATTGTTGGGTTTGAATGTTATTGATGTGACACATGTACTTATGATTAGATGTTATGAGGATTGATTATTGTTGTTGACATGTGGAGTAGAGGGGTCACACAGGACAACCATAGACTTGAGGGAGAGGTGTGGACAGCAGCCCTACCACAACCTACTAGCAATCCCACCATGGCTCGAACGGTAGGTTAATGATTATCTAGTTCGATAAGACCCATGATGCAGTGAGGGAAGAGTGTGACATTCGCTCACGATGATTCTAAGGGGCGTGCAATAAGGCTGGGGCCTTATTCCTTAGAGGCCCTTATTCTCCCACAAGATCACCTCGCGAAGTATTGACTCTAGGGGTTTTTTATGTCTACCAAGTCAGTCAAGAGGCAAGTGGCACCCTTGGAGCACGTAGTTCATCCTAAAGGGCATGTCACACAAGGAAAATAGAAAGAGATGAGTGGCACCCTTGGATCATGTAGTGCATCCTGAAGGGCACGTCGTGCAAGGAAAACAAAAAGAGGTGAGTGGTACCCTTGGAGCACCTAGTGCGTCCTGAAGGGCATGTCACGATTTTAACTGGTAAGTGAATAAACCTAGATGACCCTAAAATGAATGATGTGTTAAGTAATATTAAAAACAAATTTCCTTAAGAAAATGTCGCCCAACCTAGTGAAATTAAAATCTAGGTCTAAGTAGAACCTGTGGTAAAAAAACAATAATAATAACAAATAAACATGTAACAAGAAGGGGGGTAAGAAATTCAAATTTATTTATTAAAGTCAAATTTTTAATGGAGGATTAAAATTTAAAAAGGGAATTTGTTGTTTTTTCTCTATTTTTGCTAAATTAATTTTAGATAAAAGGAAAAGAGGGTAAATGGTTGTTTCATCTACACTTGCTAATTTAATTTTTAATTAAAGAAGAAATAGGGTAAATGGTTGTTTTATCTACACTTGCTAAATTGGTTTTTAGTTAAAAAGGAAAAAGAGGGAAACATAAAAGAAACAAGAAACTTAAAGAAAGAGGGGAAACCTAAAGAAAAAGGGAAACACAATGAAAAAGTTGAATGTCTAGCTTAGTAAGGAATCTTGCCTTTAGAACTTGCTATTTATGAACTCAACTAGGAATTAAATAAGGCTGGAAAGGTATGGACAGTAGCCCTGCCACAACCTACTAACACTCTTGTCGTGGCTCGAACTGTAGGTTAACAATTACCTAGTTCAAGAAGACCCACAATGTCATGAGGGAAGACAGGGATAGCCACTAACGATGATTCTAAGGGGCATGCAATAAGGCAGAGGCCTTATTTCTTAGAGGCCCTTAGTATCCCACAAGATCACCTAGCAGAGTATTGACTCAAGAGTTTTTTTATGTCTATCAAGTCAGTCAAGAGGCGAGTGGAACCCTTGGAGCACGTAGTGTGTCCTGAAGGGTACATCACGCAAGGAAAAAAAAAGAGGCGAGTGGCACCCTTGGAGCACGTAGTACGTCCTGAAGGGCACATCACGCAAGGAAAACAAAAAGTGGCTAGTGGCACCATTGGAGCACCTAGTGCGTCCTGAAGGGAACGTCGCGATTTTAACAGGTAAGTGAATAAACCTAGACGGCCTTAAAATGAATGATGTGTTAAGTAAGATTAAAAACAATTTTCCCTAAGAAAATGTCGCCCACCCTAGTGAAATTAAAATCTAGGTCTAAGTAGAACCTGTGGTAAAAAAAAAAAATATTAACAAATAAACATGTAACAAGAAGGGGGGTAAGAAATTCAATTTTTTTTATTAAAGTCAAAATTTTAATGGAGGATTAAAATTGAAAAGGAAATTGGTTGTTTTTTCTATTTTGCTAAATTCAAATTTTAAAAAAAGAATATTTTTGCTAAATTAATTTTAGATAAAAAGAAAAGACGGTAAATGGTTGTTTCATCTACACTTGCTAATTTAATTTTTAATTAAAAAAGAAAAAGGGTAAATGGTTGTTTTATCTACACTTGCTGAATGGAGTTTTAGTTAAAAAGGAAAACGAGGGAAACTTAAAAGAAATAGGAAACTTAAAGAAATAGGGGAAGCCTAAAGAAAAAGGGAAACATAAGAAAAACGTTGAATGTCTAACTTAGTAAGGAATCTTGCCTTTAAAACTTGCTATTTGTGAACTCAACTAGGAATTAAATAAGGTGTAAGTCATTTAAGAGTTGTAAGGGAATATTGGGACACCAAGGAGCGCAACTATGGGATCAGGCGACATGTGTACCGGGGAGGTTTTTCCTAATTAAAATTTATGAAAAACAAATTTAATGATAATTTGGGAAAATGATTACTTAAAAACTCTATAAAAAGGATGGAGGAGGAGTATGGATCTCATCTTTATGCGTAACCTTACATTGCTGAATTATTGTCTTGACTGAACTTATCTTGTGGGAGTTGGGATACCCAGCTCGGGTAACGAGTGGTAGCTCAACCTTGCGAGGCGAGATGGGTGCTAGTTGTCATATGGTATTGTGTGTGTGGAACTTTGTGGATCGGGGGGCTCAGGGGGAAGAAGAGTACCCCTAGTATTGGCTAGGAGTTACTGGTGAGGTCACATCAATCGGCAAGTGGGAGCTGGACGGAGTGTGCACGGGACAAAAACTATGGAGCATTCGTGTTTGGCTAAGGTACGCTTGTTAAGTTGTTACTTGCAATGAAATTAATTTACACATATTATTTCTCTGTGCTCGGTTGAAGATTTCATTGCCATAGGATGCCTTGCACCTTCTTTCCTACAGTATTTGTAATCCCCTTACTTGTTGTATTCTGAATTTTTTTCCCTTGGAGAACCCAACTTCTGATTGTAACGACTTCTTTGTGTGGGTTTTATTGATTATTAAAAATATATTGTATTTTTATCTTCCATCCCTTATCCCTTAAGTCATCAGTCCGTACCTGAGAATTCGTCTAGGATCTGAATCGATGATCGTCACTTTGGTGTTTAAAGACCTATAGATTCAAATGCCCTGCTTTTATGTGCATGGATGATGAGTGAAGGATAAATTCTTACGTAACTATCAATCCCTTACTTATTTCTGCATTTTTCTCTTATGATTAGACCCTGATCTTTATGCCCTCCTTGTGAATGAGTGTCTCTGCACTTGACTATTAAACCTATGCGGTTTCGTGTGATTGATTACTTCTGCGTTTTCTTGTGATTGATTATATCAAAGTGTTCTTGTGGTGTTTAATCTTTGTGTTTAATTTATATCTCCGTCCATTTATCGCTACGTTCCATATGTCCCTGCACTTAAACAAACTTATAAATTAGCTATGTGATTTCATTTTATCTCCGCGAGTGAGCAACTTATCATTGCATTTTTATCTAATATAGGATAAACAACAAATTTTTACTGTTGTGACTACGTTATAATTGATGCTATGTATCTTATATATATATTTTTAACATCGATTTATTCTTGTACAGACCATGGAACATTGAATACCTTTAATACCTACAAAATTGTTTCTACCAATCAGTTGTACCAACTCGCTTTTACCCCCAAATCATTTTTACCAATCGTTTCTACCAAATCGTATCTACCCACACGTTTTTACCCAACTCGTTTTACCAACTTGTTTTTTTCCACTGTGATTTTAGATAATGAGTCTTGTTTAGTGTCAAACATTGATTCCTTCTTATGATTTACTAGACAACATTCTATTGTTAAAGGACAACAATATATTGATTGATAATGACAACATTTAACCCCAATCATAGCCTTTACAAATTCCTTCGATATGGTTGTTATGTGAATGGTCTATTTTGTTTTAGTTGCACTGAAACAATTATATTCGATATATTTTTAGTTTCAATTTTAAATAGTTAAATCTCATTTCATGACAATGAATTATCATTTCATTACAATGATATCGTAATTCTCATTTCATGACAGCGATATCATAATCTCATTTCATGACAGCGATATCATAATCTCATTTCATGACAGAGAAATCTCATTTCATGACATCGACTTCATAGATATGGTATAACAACGATTTTCTATTTATGATATAACAATTATTCTATATTCATTATATGACAACAATTTTTATTTATCTATGGCTGTGATTAACAGTAATAATTGACATCTACTTCATGGATTTTGTATAATAATGATTTTCTATTTATGATATAACAACGGTTTTATATTCATTATATGACAACGATTTTTATCTATGGTTGTGCCTTAACAATAATATTTTGACAACGATTCTATAAATGTTTTTTAATAGAGATTTCCTTTTTAAATAGACAACAAATCATGTCTAAATTTGTGAATAACTAATAGATGGTGATATATTAGTGGGAATGAGATAACAATGCCTGACAACCATAATTATACAGACAACGATTGTATTCAGACTGCATATTTACGGTGTAATGGCAACATTTTTGCAGCTGAACCTCAACATTTTTGGTAGGTGAATTACAATAATGTATTATGGGATTGACAATGTTTTTATTTCTATTGTGTTTCACTGCATTTTCACCTATTATATTTGATAGACAACATATGATATAAATGGGGATGATCTTATGCAATAAACAAAAATTATTTTATTTGATAGATAACATATTATATAAATGGTAGTGATTGATACATTAATGACACAACGATATCATATTTTGCCCAACACTATCATTTTTTCACTCAACAATATCATTTTAACTTAGCAATATATTTTAGACAGTATATATCCTTATTATATATCATCATTATATATCATTAAGGGACAACACTATATTTCGATGGTAATGTCTTTATTGTATATCGTTACTGTTAATTTCATTATTAGCTCTTATTTGTGTAGACAACGAATATATAGAGAATTAAATTAGACAACAATGATATTTTGTATACAACTGTGATTTGTCGAATGCGTGGTATGTTGTGTATAACTAGAAAATTTAATATGTAATGACAGCGTTTTTATATCTAACGTGATACAATAATATCAATATATAGATTATATAGATAACAATTTTCTTATATTGTTTCAATTTAAAAGATAGCATATTCAATTTTAAAAGGCACGTTTATATTGCTTTAAAAGACATGGTCCATTTTTGGTTTCACATTAAACGATAACGAATTTCCTCAAGAAAATACATATATGATGACGAAATTGGAAAATAGTTACAATGAACTAATTGTTTTGATAATAATTATTTTAATGTGTAAAGATTGATCTTATTGCACAAGGAAATTAATGTGTTGTATGAATTTCATAGTCGTCATATTCCCTTGCGTCTTGGATACTTGTCGATTGGGTGCTAGGGTTAGTCGTCATGTGTTTAGAAAGTTAATTCGGTCTCCTAGCGCATTGAATTTATCTTGGGTAAAGGGGTCTAGAAATGTTATGTTGTGCCATGGTTACTGTCACACATATCGCCTTGTGACAACATGATTCCTGATGAGGGGATCCTTGCGTGCTCGGATGGATAGATCCAAATGATAACCTGGCTGGAGTCTTGTCTTCCCGATGTGGGCATATTGTTCGTTGTAACTGATTTTTGTACTTGGATCTACAACTCCTTAATGTGTTTAGTTTTGCATGTCGTAGAGGTTTCTAGATACTGGTCGTCGAAGTCGTTGTGTCAGGTTGTAGATGTTGTCCTTTATCTTGCAAGCGTTGTGTTGCTCGTGTCCGGCAAGTAGCCATTTTTATCTGTCTATTGATTATCTCATGTTCCACCTAGTTGCATGAAGTGTTAGTGTGTTGAGTCATTGTTGTCTGTTGCCTGATCTGCGTGCATTCTGTTTGTCGCCAAGTTGTGTGTTTTAACTGTTGTCATCATTGCCTTCCTTTCTAAAACAAAAAAAAAAAATCATTTGCTTGCATCAGTTGTAGTCATAACGATGAGGTCATTACATATGGTATCAGAGTGAGTTCAACCCTGTGACTATGGATCGCCATGCTTTCCACTGCAGTAAACCCTTGAGTAATAACCCAGGGCTAGTTAAGACTTTAATGTGTCCATGCGGTGATCTAGATTAGAGGACACCGTAGAGGTTCACATCATGGGGTCGTGGAAGGAGGTGCAACACCTCCTGAAGTGCCCGCGCCCTTAGAGTCTAACCCCCAAGGGGGAATAAAAATCCCTTGGGTTGGATTCAATTGTTGTAAGGGATGATGATGGTCTAATAAGGTCCTTCCAGAGATTGTCAGAAGACTTGATTCACCATCTGTACCAATATGAGGCCAAGGCGCCTATACCCCTAAGGGTTCACAATGCACCCCCGTCAGTACCATTAGCATTCACCGAGAAATCGAGAGGGATGAGTTCTCAAGTCTATGAGTGTTGCAGACAACTGAGTCGTTGAGGCATGGATGGAGAGAAATTCATTGTGATTCACGCTTCATAGTTATGACCTCCAACATCAAGGTCCGCATGGTGACCTTTCCACGGAAGTGGGGCACTCTTATATGATTGAAGATGCTCCTACCGCATTTGAACATGGCCGTCAAAGACATGTCATGGGAACTGTTCGAGGAGCGGTTCCAGGAGAGGTATCTTTCTAAGGAATTCAATGAGTATCAGCTCAACAAGTTCAATGCCTTGTGACAGGGTGGTCATATGGTGCCCGAGTATGAGGCCCATTTTTGGCACTACTTTGGTATGCTCCGCACTTGAATACTGAGAAAATTAAGGTCAAAAGGTTTGTGTTTTTCCTTAATGTCAAAATTCATGCAAAGGTTAGGATTACGATGCCTCAAAACTTGCATGAGGTTGTTCAGAAGGCCCTCATAGCAGAGGAGGAGATTATCAATGGGGTTCAGAGAAGGACTCCAGCGAGACCTACGGGGTAGGTGTCATCTGGTGCACAGTAGCATCAGACACCAGCTAGACTTTCACTAGGATATCATGGCTTCCAGAGAGAATCCACTTTCAATACACATCAGTGACCAATGCCTCAACAACGAAATCCTTATCGTCGCTTACCAGACCTTTCGTATTATGATAGATCCCTGTGCTATCGAGAGTTTCATTCTTGGTGTAGCGCTAAAAAGACTTAAGGTAAAGGAAGTCGAACAAGGTGAGTTTATCCTTTTAGAAATAGCTTCGAGAGATAGACAGAAGGTTGGAGGAAAGGTTACGTGTTGTAGCCTTAACCTCGGACAGTTTGTCACTAGGGCCAAATGTACATCACGATCTTAGGATCTTACGATGTTGTGATCGATATGTACTAGTTGGAATCACATGAGGCGATACTCAACTATAAGATGAAACCATTGAGCTTGGTCGATGATGAGGGACATAGACGCATGATTGTAGTTTGAAACCAGTGAGTTTCCCTGAGGTTCATCTCTTTCTTACAACTACGGAAGAGCATGCACAAGGGATGTAAGATTTATGCGATCCTTGCGTTAAACAAGAATGGAGTAGCGGAAGGTCTAGAACACCTTCTGGTGGCAAGAGAGTCTACGGACATCTTCCCGGAGGAGTTTCCTAGGATTTTTCCGAAGAGGGAATTGGAATTTACCATCGACCTAAAACCTGGAACTAAACCAATAGCAAGAATGCCTTATCAGATGTCGACCTCGAAGTTACAGGAGTTGAGAATGACACTGAAGGAGTTGTTGGACCTAGGACTTACGTCCAAGTATTCATTGACGATATTTTTATTTACTCTCAAAGGTTGGAAGAACATGACGAGCACTTGAGCTTGGTACTACAGTGTCTGCGAGAGAACCAATTGCATGGAAATTGTCTAAATGCTCGTTTTATCAATCGAAGATTCACTACTTAGGGAATGTCATCATTGGAGAAGGTATCGTCATGGATCCACCAAATTTTGAGGCTATTATGTAATGGCTTGCACTAATGAATGTCCCCAAAGTGTGTAGCTTTATGGGTTTAGTGGGATACTATCGATGGTTCGTTGAGGTTTTTTTTTTTCAAAGATAGCAAATCTGATTACGGAATTGCAGAAGAAGAAAAATAAGTTTGTATGGACCGATAAATGCATGGAAGCATCTCGGAGGCTCAAGGAGTTGTTGACAAAAACATCGATAATGAAGGTCCCTGAAATGGAGACGAACTTCTTGGTATGCACTGACGCATCCAAGGAAGGCTTAGGTGGAGTCTTGATGCAAGATGATTGAGTGGTCGCTTACATCTCGAGAAAGTTGAGAAGGCATGAGGAGAACTATGTGGCACACAATTTGGAGTGTTAGCCATTGTTTATGCCTCGATATTTTGGAGGCACTACCTTATTGGAAGTAAATTTGAACTAAACGGATCACTGTGAACTACAAAACATCTTTACACAAAGCGACTTGAACGTGCGACAACAACATTGGTAGGAATTGCTTAGCAAGTATGATTTAGAGATTACTTACATAAAGGGAATAGTGAACAAAGTGGGGATGCATTGAGTCAAAGACCACACATCTTGTCTGTGATGCCTCTTCAGATGAATCTGCGTGAAAATATTCTAACTTTACAGCGTGACGATGACTAGCACAAAGAGGTAAAGTATTTTATCGGATAAAACACAATGATGGTACCAAGATTTGAAGAATTTACGTTTGACGATGATGGATTATTGGGATTTAAAAATTGAATTTACGTACCACCGAATGACGAGTTGAG
This sequence comes from Picea sitchensis, assembly GCA_010110895.2. Classification (NCBI taxonomy): domain Eukaryota; kingdom Viridiplantae; phylum Streptophyta; class Pinopsida; order Pinales; family Pinaceae; genus Picea; species Picea sitchensis. The sequence goes on along the minus strand of SNQJ01S0055041.1, from coordinate 58,196 downwards.
GATTTTGATCCTAAACGAGGCTCATAGAGCAGTGAACATGGATCACCCGGGAGTCACGAAGATGAGGAAAGACCTTAAACCCTTATTCTTCTAGAAGTGAATGAAGGAAAACATAGTCAACTACATGGCAATATGTCTAGAATGTCAGCAGGTGAAGGTTGAGCATAGATATCCAACATGATTACTATAGCCACACACTATTCCAGAATCTAAATGGGAGGTCATTTCGATGGATTTCATTGCTGGATTGCCACTGAAGGCAAGGAGATATGACTCGATTTTTGTGGTAGTCGACACTCTGACAAAGAGTGCTCATTTTATTCCTATGGGTACGACATATCAGGCACCTGACATAGCTATATTTTTCATCAGGGAGATTGTGAGGTTGCATGGCATGCCTAAGAGGATTATATCCGATCAAGGATCGATGTTTACTAGATGATTTTGGACTAGTTTCCAAAAGGCCTTGGGAACCCGAATTAACTTTAGTACTTCGTATCACCCGGAGACAGACGGGAAGAATGAAAAAACAAACCAAATCTTGGAGGACATCTTACTTATGTACGTTATGGACCAACATAAGTGTTGGGAAGAGTTCTTTCCATTGGTATAATTTGTGTATAACAACAATTATCAAAACACCATTAACATGGCACCTTCCGAGTTTCTTTACAAGAGACCATGTCATATGCCTTTGAGTTGGGATCAACTTGAGGATAGGGTCCTGGTGGGACCGGAAGTGATCCAAGAAATGGAAGATCAATTCAAACCATAAGACAAAGGATCAAGGAAGCTCAGGATCAACAATATAGTTTTGTCGAGGCGCATAGTGTCGATCATATTTATGAAGTTGGCAATCAATTATTCTTGTGAGTGAAACTGCATAACAGTTAGATCAAGTTTGTAAAGGGTGATAAAATATATCCTAGGTTTGGGGGATCCTAAGAGATTTTGGAAAAGAGAGGACCCGTGGCCTATTTGACTAGCCTTTACTTATTATTTGAGGCGTATGCTCGATGTTTTTCATGTATCTATTTGAGACATTATATTAGTGATCCTACACATGTTATTGACATGAGTTCCTTGCAGGATCGAATGAGGGTGCGTTGACGATAGAGTTGATCCATATCCTGAACCATCGCATTCAACAACAACATCATCGAATAGTAGATCAAGTCAAGGTCTAGTGGGACAACTATAGTCCACACTCGGTGACCTGAGAGGACGCATATGATATGCGTCAACAGTTTCCATATTTTTTGATAGATAGACTTATGATACTGTGATACACTTTATTTCGACACTTATATACTGTAAAACTTCTAGACAAATTTTAAAACCAGAGGGGGTGTATGTAACATCCCTCTCTTGCGCTCTCTGAGTGAACTTATTCTTTGAAGAAACTTTCTTGCAAGTGATTCAGACTATTATAGTATTGGATTTTTTATTATGATCATGAGATATTATCGATTGACGATATGTTATTTTGTTGTATTCACATAGACAAGTGCTATTGAATGGGTTCTCCTGAGTGCACAGGACTTTGGACATTGAGGATGCAGAGGCATCGATGAAACCCCTTGGACTCTGGATCGAGTCAGGGAAAGGACTGTTGGGTTTGAATGTTATTGATGTGACACATGTACATATGATTAGATGTTATGAGGATTGATTATTTTTGTTGACATGATTCATTGATGGATGCAGGCTGATGATAGCTTGTTGACCAGACTCACATGTGGAGTAGAGGGGTCACACAGGAAAACCAGAGACTTGATGGAGAGGTGTGGACAACAACCTTTCCACAACCTACTAGCACTCCCGTCGTGGCTCAAACTATAGGTTAAATATTACCTAGTTCGCTCATGATGACTCTATGGGGCACACAATAAGGCAGGGGCCTTATTCCTGAGAGGCCCTTAGTCTCCCACAATATCACCTCACGAAGTATTGACTCTAGGGGTTTTTGAAGTCTACCAAGTCAGTCAAGAGGAAAGTGGCACCCTTGGAGCACGTAGTGCATCCTAAAGGGCACGTCACACAAGGAAAATAGAAAGAGGTGAGTGACACCTTTGGAGCATGTAGTGCATCCTGAAGGGCACGTCGTGCAAGGAAAACCGAAAGAGGCGAGTGGCACCCTTGGAGCACCTAGTGCGTCCTGAAGGGCACGTTGTGATTTTAAATGGTAAGTGAATAAACCTATACATCCTTAAAATGAATGATGTGTTAAGTAATATTAAAAAAAAAAATCCCTAAGAAAATGTTGCCCAACCTAGTGAAATTAAAATCTAGGTCTAAGTAGAACCTATGGTATAATAATAATAATAATAACAAATAAACATGTAACAAGAAGGGGGGTAAGAGATTCAAATTTATTTATTAAAGTCAAAATTTTAATGGAGGATTAAAATTTAAAAAGGGAATTGGTTGTTTTTTTTCTATTTTTGCTAAATTAATTTTAGATAAAAAGAAAAGAGGGTAAATGGTTGTTTCATCTATACTTGCTAATTTAATTTTTAATTAAAGAAGAAAAAGGGTAAATGGTTGTTTTATCTACACTTGCTAAATTGATTTTTAGTTAAAAAGTAAAAAGAGGGAAACTTAAAAGAAATAAGAAACTTAAAGAAAGAGGGGAAACCTAAAGAAAAAGGGAAACATAAGGAAAAAGTTGAATGTCTAACTTAGTAAGGAATCTTGCCTTTAGAACTTGCTATTTGTGAACTCAACTAGGAATTAAATAAGGCGTAATTCATTTAAGAGTTGTAAGGGAATATTGGGACACCAAGGAGCATTTTTAGGAATTCTTTTAGGTGGGTGAGGGAAATAGGAATAATTAATTAATTAATAAAATTAATTTTGTAGTGCAACTAGGGGATTGGACGACATGTGTACGGGGGAGGTTTTTCCTAATTAAAATTTATGAAAAAGGAATTTAATGAGAATTTGGGAAACTAATTACTTAAAAACTCTATAAAAAGGATGGAGGAGGAGGAGTATGGATCTCATATTTATGTGTAACGTTACACTGCTGAATTTTTGTCTTGACTGAACTTATCTTGTGGGAGTTGGGATACCGAGCTCAGGTAACGAGTTGTAGCTCGACCTTGCGAGGTGATTTGGGTGCTAGTTGTTCTCTGGTATTGTGTGCGTGGCCCCTTTGCGGCTTAGGGGGCTCAGGGGGAAGAATAGTGCCCCTAGCATTGGCTAGGAGGTACCAGTGAGTTCATATAGGTCGACAAGAGGGATATGAATAGAGTGCGCATGAGACAGAAACTACAGAGCATTTGCGTTTGGCTAAGGTACATCTGTTAAGTTGTTACTTGCAATGAAATTAATTTACACATGTTATTTCTCTGTGCTCAGTTGAATATTTCATTTCCATAGGCTATCTTGCACCTACTTTCCTACAGTATTTGTAATCCCCTTGCTTGTTGTATTCTAAATTGATTTCCCTTGGCGAACCCAACTTCTGATTATAATGACTTCTCTGTGTGGGTTTTATTGATTATTAAGAAGAGATTGTGTTTTTATCTTCCACCCCTTATCCTTTAGGTCATTAGTCTGTGCCTGAGTAGTCAGCTAAGAGTCGAATCGACGGTTGTCACTTCAGTGTTTAAATACCTATATATTCAAATGCCCTTCTTTTTTTTGCATGGATGACGAGTGAAAGATAAATTCTTGTGAAACTATCTATCCCTTACTTATTTCTACATTTTTTTCTTATTATTAGACCTTGATCTTTGCGCCCTCCTTCTGAATGAGTATCTTTGCACTTGACTGTTAAACCTCTGTGGTTTCTTGTGATTGATTACTTCTGCATTTTCCTGTGATTGATTATCTCGGAGTGTTCTTGTGGTGTTTAATCTCTACGTTTAATTTATATCTGTGTCCATTTATTGTTGCGTTCCATATGTCCATGCACTTAAACAAACTCAAAAAATAGCTATCTGATTTCATTTCATCTCTACGAGTGAGCAAATTATCACTGCATTCTTATCTAATATAGGATAGACAACAAATTTTGACTGTTGTGATTGCATTATAATTGATGTTGTGTATATTATATATATATTTTTAACAATGATTTATTCTTGTACAGACCATGCGATTTTGAATACCTTTGATATTTACCAAATTGTTTCTACCAATCGATTGTACCAACTCTCTTTTACCCCCAAATAATTTTTACCAATCATTTCTACCAAATCGTATCTACCCACATGTTTTTACCCAACTCGTTTTACCAACTTGTTTTTACCATTGTGATTTTAGACAACAAATCTTGATTAGTGTCAAACAATGATTCCTTCTTATGATTTACTATAAAACATTCTATTGTTAAAGGACAACGATATATTGATTGATAATGACAACATTTACACCCAATCATAGCCTTTACAAATACCTTCGATATGGTTGTTATGTGAATGATCTTGTAACATCCCGCTCTGGCGCACTTACAAAACTTATTCTTTGAGAACACTTGCTCGCAAGTGATCTGGGATTTTCTGATATTAATACACTTATGCTTGATTATGATGCGTTTTGATAGATGACATGATGTTTTACTACTTGATGTAGACAGGTACTATTGACTCAGTTTCATTGAGTGTGCAGGGTTTTGGACCTTGAGGATTCAGAGGCATCGGTGGAACCCCCTTGGACTCCGGATTGAGTCAGGGAGTGTGCTATTTGGGTTGATTTGTTACGATGATATTGCTTTGTTTTGATGATATGATATTGATTTTATGATATGTTGTTGACATTCTGACATGATGGTTGATGATGCAGGTTGACGATATCTTGCTAACCAGACTCACATATGGAGTAAAGGGGCCACACATGATTCCAGAGAGGTTGAGGGAGAGGTGTGGACAACAGCCCTGCCACAGCCTACTAGCACTCCTGTCGTGGCTCGAACTGTAGGTTAAGGACTATCTAGTTCGAGAGGATCCACGATGTCGTGAGGGCAGACTGCGACAGTCACTCACGATGATTCTAAGGGGCACGCAATAAGGCGGGGGCTTTATTCCTTAGAGCCCTTAGTCTCCC
>SNQJ01S0055041.1:8554-53134 GCA_010110895.2 Picea sitchensis | reverse complement strand
CATGACCTCTCTCTAGTATGCCATGATCACATCACCATATTTGTTGGCCAAGGTTTCACAACTCCTATATCAGCAACTTGACCTTTCCAATGGATGAACTAATGCTTATTTCTCTCCTTGCACTTCCATCTTTTGTTTTTTCATTCAAGGGCCTCATCACACAACCAACAACTCTCTCCTATATCATGGTAATTTTTAGCATTACCACTTTCTTACTCTCAACTCACATGGAGTGTGTTAGTTAACATTCTTTATTCCCTAGATATAGGTATATACACATATTTTGATGATGGAAATCTCACCAAATCTCTATTTTCTATCAACATCAACCAACTCACTCTCAAGTTTCTAGTGCCTCTCCATTCCTCCTCCAAATTTGTAGTGCCCCATGGTCCTTATCTTTTGTACTTTACAACACATCTTTAGTAGCCAAAGTCATATCTATAACTTGTAGGTTGCATATTTATCTTATATGGTCTCATTCGTAAACTGAGAAGAAAGTAGGGTTGATTTAAAACTAATCAAGAGGAACTTATGTAGATAGCAAGCAAACCCTCCCCAAGGAGGATGCACCACTCAACCTACAAAAAACCAACTCAATTATGAAGAAATCAATAGTTCATAGACATTAAGGGAAACTTTCCCCATTTCCAATTGTTCTAGTTAGTAGTTATTGATGTGTAGCATGTGGTTTAATCTTTCCAACCTTTGAGCTACATGCACGAATTGTTTATATTTGTTTCTTAGTCCTTGGGTTATGTGCATCTTGGGTGGACCCATTATATTCCTGTAGCAATCCTTTTGGTTAGCATAATAAATTAAGACATTTTTTCTTGAGGACTTTCATATTCTCTAGTTGTTCTTAATATTTCTTATTCTTGAGTTAATTGTTTCTTCATATTGTGCGCTTCACTTCTTAGCTAGGTTTTCTCTGGTTAAGTAGTTTAGATATACATCAACATAGAATTTGGATCAATGGTTTTTTAGTTTGTGAAAGATGAAAATAAGACCATCATGGGCTATGAAAGAATTTTATAAAATTAAAACACCTTAATTGAACTTAGGACCTTGATCAAGGTTCTACCCCTTAATCAAGGTCTTAACCCTTGATTGATATCCACACCTTGATCAAGAGTTTAATTAAATATCCTCGACACCTTATTCACAATCTAAGACAAACCCTTATTCAAAATCGTGTTTAAACACTCAATAGAGATCTCAAAACCTTAATTGAACACTTAAAAATTAGCTCAATGGAGAACCTACCTAAAATTTTTTCAACAACCTCCCTTACCAAAAAGCACTACATAGGTTCATGTATTAACCCTACATAGCTTCATGTATCAACCAATAATTAAAACATTAATATTTTCAAATATATTAAGGGTAAAATCATGAAGGTGGGTTACACTTTTTTGAGAATCGGGTCTCCAAAATTCCTAGCGGCCTTTTTCGGTCGAACTCCTTATTCTTTTGGCCAAAATGCAGTTTTTTTCGGCTTAATGTTTAGACTTCAAATCAAACAGCACTCTGACGATGCCCTTGAAAATCATGTATAAGATTTTCCAGATGGATTTTTTCGTCCAGTGAAACCTTTCAACCGAAAACATTTTTTGTCTGAAAGATTCTTTCAATTGAAAACATTTTTCGTCTGAAAGATTTTTTCGACCGAAAAATTGTCTGTTGATGGTGTTCGACCGAAAATTTGTTTGTTGGTGGTGTTATTTGATGTTGGTGGTGGTGGTGGTGGTTGTTTTTGGTGGCGTTCATTGTTGTTGGTGGAGGTCATTTTTGTTGGTGGAGTTGGTTGGAAAGGGATCCAGCTAGAGGCGTTGGTTGTTTTTGGTGGTGAGGGCTCTAACTAGAGGCTTCACTAGTCCAGAGGCTTCATTTTTTAATGTAATTCTAAACATATTATGGTTGGATGTGTTTTATTTTAATTTTTTTATGAAAATTACATTTTCCTACATGGACATGCCTAAATTTAGGTATGTCCATGTACATGAATAGGAACGAAATCAGGCATGTCCATGTACATGGACATGGGATATTTCGGCTATGTCCATGACATGTTGTGGTGTGTAGTGGGCCTTTCTTTCTCATAATAGAGTGTTAAAACTAATTGACAACATAATTAAGTCATAGATGACTATTTCTACCAAATCATGCAAGAGTAATTATGATTGGAACCTCTTTGTTGGTTGGCAAGGGCTCTAACTAGAGGCGTTGGCATTGGTCCTTCTTGGTGGTGAGGGATTCAGCTAGAGGCTTCACCATTCAATAGTCTTTAGAGTTATTTAAGGTAATTATAAACCTCAAGTACTATGTTTAGATGTTTTTTATTTAAATTTTTTTAAGAAAAATAGATTTTTGTACATGGACATGCCCACATGGACATGGTCGAATTCGGGCGTGCCCATGTACCTGGATAGGACCGATTTAGACCATGTCCATGTAGATGGACATGCCTAAATTTGGCCCTACCCATGACATGTGTGTTAAAACTAGATGACATAATTAATTCATAGATGACTATTTCTACAAAAACATGCATGGGTAATTATAATTGGAACCTCTCTTTGTATTAGTAGAACATATTTTACAATTCAGAACTAAGTTCCTTATGAAAAATATCAGTTTTATTCCTTAGAGGTACTAACCTCATTGTTATGAAATAAATAACAAAAAATTAAATGTCAACGAACTTGAGAATCAAATATTCTTACATGGTTATAACAATGTACAAACTTAATAAAACTCAATAATAAAATATACAATTGATTAGACCCAACATTCTAGCTTTATCCAATCAAATTAGGATGCACAACAAGGGCATGTCCATGTACATGGACAAGGCCTAAATTGGCTATGGACAGGCCTGAATTCATGCATGTACATGTACATGGACAGGGTCAATTTCGCCCATGTTCATGTACATGGACATGCCTAGATTCAGGCCTGTCAAAAGTTTCCAAAGACAATATACCAGAAGAGTGTCGATTGTGTTGCTTCATAACAATATAGTTGATATGAAATTTATTAACTATGAAATCGATTAAACTCGATAATTATATGACATTTCTAAACAACTTTAACATTGAAGTTCCAAAAAACTAGTTACCATACTACAAAATCATATCATATCAAGAAGTATCTCTCCTAGATGAACTTAAAAGTGAAAACACTATTATAAACAACCAGTAGAAGCCTTTCCATAATGTCATCTTAAGATATGGAGACCATGAAAATAATGACTATCCACTTAACATTTTGACAAATCATTTGCTATTATCCGGGCCTATCCATGTACATGGACATGGTGGATTTCGAGCTTGTCCATGTACGAAAATGTAAATGGAAATTGTTGCATGGATTTGGGCCTATCCATGTACATGGACAAGCCTGAATTCGGGCTTGCCTTGTTCATGAGAAGTTTTTATGTAATTTTGTTTAATAAAATTAGCTTCTATTTTATGTAATTTTGTTTAATATAATTAGATTCTCAAAATTACATTTGTTTAAAGTAATTAGATTTTGTTGTTTATTTTTGTTGATGGTAGGTTGTTGGGAACTATATTATGCAATTATTTTAATAAAATTAGATTCTCATGCATGGACAGGGCTTGTCCATGTACATGGACAGGGCCAAATTTGGGCTTGTCCATGTACATGGATAGGGATGATTTTGGGTTTGTCCATGTATATGGACCAGGACAAATTCATCCCTTGTTCATGAGAAGTTTTTATGTAATTTTGTTTAATTAAATTAGCTTTTATTTTATGTAAATTTGTTTAATATAATTAGATTCTCGTAATTACAATTTTGTTTAAAAATTTTGGCTTCTATTTTATGTAATTTTGTTTAATATAATTCGATTCGAGTAATTACATTTGTTTAATTAAATTTTGGGCATGTCCATGTACATGGATAGGGTGAAATTCGAGCCTGTCCATAATAAATTAAAATGAATTGATCTTTTAATTAATATTAATATGTATATGTGGTTTTGGGCCTGTCCATGTACATGGACAAGGGTAAAAAAACATAATTACCTTGGGATGGATAGATATTTCAAGGCCAACACCCCCCTAGTGCTTGTCTTATATTTTTCTAGTGTTTCCAAACAATATCTACCTACCATATTTACATTACTAATGTCACCCCTTTGTCATGTTAACGATTGGATCAAAGTGAAGTACACTAACTATATTTGTTAGGAGTACCCCTTTGTAATGAATAGATTAAATACTTATTTGTATAATCAATCATAATATCATAGTTATAGAGTTTCCAAGACATGATGTTTAGATATAGTATTGGTAGGAAAACTAGATGTATGCTCCTATAATACAGCCTTGTCCATGCACATGGATAGGCCTAAATTTGGGCTTCTCCATGTACATGGCTAGGCCTAAATTTGGGCATGTCCATGTACATGGGCAGGGTCAAATTTGGCTCATCTGTGTACATGGATAGGCCCAAATTTGGGCTTGTCTATGTACATGGACAAGGCTCGAATTTGGGCTTGTCCATAAATTGAGTACCCTTTTGATACAATTGTTGTGATAATATTTTAACTAGTAATAGACTCATTAATAACATTATTTTAGTGTTGAATTGATTTTCCACAAAGCACTTTGATTTGGATATTGATATGGACAATTTCATTCTTAGTTTAATCACGATAATGTTAAAAAGTACGTTTAAACAACTTTATTTTTAAAAATTTAATCAAATGACAATTTATTTTTTGAAAAATGATATAAAATTTGAAAATTTGATAACTAATTTTTTTAATAGAAAGGAACATTAAATATTTCATTGGTGTAATTTGTTATCCTTAAATATATTCAGGATTTTCATTAAATTTTTCATTTTCATGTGACATGTCCATGTACATGGACAGGTCTGAATTTACCCCTATCCATTTAATGGATGTAAGCCCGATTTCCCTTTGTATTCAATAAAGAAAGAAATAATAAAGAGATCCACACCTTGAGTTGTCCCTTTTGATATACCATGAATATGATATAAATTGTTACTTACAGGTTTTCTTCCACCCCTTTAGATTTCTTGTGACCAACGACTCTGATATCAAATGAAACATTATCCATCTTGCTTGCTACAAAAACTAGTATGAAGGATGGTGAATATTTTGAAAAACACAAATATACTTGTGCATTAACTCCAAAAGGAATTTTTAATACTAATCTTTGTTGTTGTCTAAGAATAAACTTGAGCACAAGTTTCATAAAAATCTTGTGACTACAAGATTGTATTCTTCCTCAAACATCCCATTACACATCCTATTAATGTGATTATAATATATGGAGTTGATCATGGCAGAAATTATCTGATTGTTGAAGATTATGAAACTATAAATTTGTTTTGTTGGATTTAAGAGACATATTTATTGAGGATCCAACCCATTAACTTCTAACTAGATCCCTGCCAAGTTGCTTTGCACAATTGATCTTTGATCAACCTCTCTTTTTTATTTTATTTGACACTGGGATTTATGTCCCCTTCTTCATACAGATATACAAATCTATGATTCGATGGATAAAACCATCCACATACTATTTGGCTTATCTTAGTCTTAGAAACAAAATTACATAGAAAATAACAGAGTTCATTAACCCATGACAATTACAATTAGATATTACCGATTGCATTAGTTGAGAATTAACTTGAGGCAATTATTAAGTATTTTGATTCGATCTAATTCATATAAATGAGATTGAATATCTCATTTTAATGATGAGTTGTCCAACATTATGCACTCAAGAGAAGGTTTGACTAGAGTTTTGACCAATGATCCATGTTTATTCATAATGACCTAGGCATGAATGGAGCAACACATAACCATCTTGGGATTTTAATCTTAGAAACTCATGTGCCCAATCTCATCAAAACACCTGGAGATATGTCAATCTTAAAAATCGGATCCGGAACTAAACTTTGTTAGCAAGAACTAAATTCTATTAACACCCATGCTTCATCTGTCACATGAACTATTCTCATCATTCACCAACATTAATAAAATCTAAATGGAGCAATATCAACCTCAAATATAACCAATTATCCTGATAAGAATTGCAAATGAATCAAAGGTTACTCAACTCATAACCCAATTGAAAATATGAACACATAAACCCAAATGGAGCAATATCAACCTCAAATATAACCAATTATCTCAATCATAGGTTGTATATGGATTCAATTTGACAACCATTATTGGAAGCCTCTTCTTTTTGGTGGAATGAAATCATTCCTTTGCTACATCAATTGCTTCATGTATTTGTCATCTTGACAAGAACCTAGATTATTCATTAGAGATCTAACCAAATAACAATTTATTAACCCTCCTTGATATAATCACGATTATTATTTTATAAATGAAATTATATATAAAAATGTCTTTGTACTCTTCCAATGATGTTGTATTAAATCCAAGTTTGGAATGAGGGAAATAGAAGTAGCATTAAATGAAACTAATATCTTCCTTGAATATATGGACTCCTTAATAACCTCCATTGGATCATCCTCTATGAATTTATAAAAGCCTACGAAAAATTCAACAGACACCCATCCAAACCAAGGGTCTTTATTTTTTTGAAAAATATGTAAAACCTCCTTAAGTTCATCTTTTGAGATTTCCTCCAAAATATTCAACATTAGTTACTCTATTTGGACCCTACTTAAATATCTAATTGCACCCTACTTAAACATAGTTTTCATTAAATGAAAACCATAAATTTTGAAAACTAATTGGACTTCCTATATATTTCATGTTCTTACATCATCTTCCAATTCCTTGAGCAACTGTCTCAAATTTTGTAAACTAGAAATTCTTTGTGCTTTTAATTTTATGTGTCTCAAATTTTGTAAACTAGAAAGGTTTGTGCTTTTAGTTTTATGTGGCAAGTACCCTGTGATGAGAGATAATCATGATTGTGCATTTACATCAAAAAGAGACCCAAACACTTACAATGGATATGATATGTAACTCAAAAAACATAAATTAGTGTGCTCAACACTTTTCTAAACGAGAACCAACATTGAGAAAGCCTCCCTATTCATATTTTGATGTGTTGTTTTATCTTCTTATTGATCATTCTTTGTTTCATGGTATCTTTTGAAAGTTGTCCTCATCCCTCTCCTAAATCTATGATTGTTGAGGGACACTAGTCCAAGGTTTTAATATTGATAAGTTTCCTAATATTTACTTGTGCCAATTGATTCATTACCTAATGCAATGCATCTCATGGCTCTAATATATCTATCCTAAAAAATATCTATAAGTGTAGGTGATGTTCATGGTAGATGATCAAATTTCAAAGTACATAGTAGTGTGATATGAGGTGTCCTTTGTTTACCCATTGGACCATATTCATAGTCTTTCATAAGTTACCATGTACATGACTAACCCAATCATACCTCACTCCCTAAATGCACAATCCCTTGCTATTATCCACCACATCATAAGGATGGCATTGGTGTTGTCATTTATCAACAACATAACAAGATATCAGTGCAAATAAGCATATAAGCGTAAAATAATGCTTAAATCCTTTTAATGCTGCTCTTTGACAATTTTAAACTATTTAAGAAATTTTATGTTATTTTGCCTTGTTTCAATTTTATTAGATGCATTTATTAAATTTCTTTTAGTAATTTGCAAGTTCATATATCCATGAAATCCTAGGATAGAAAGTTAAGAGGTATTTTCTTGATATTCTATAAGGTACTAGTCTTTAGCTTTCATTCATATTGCATCACCATCTAGGTTTAGAACCTTGGCTAGGACAAGTGTCTTAGTTATTAAATAGTCAAATAAAATTGGTTATGGTTTTCCTACTTCTCTTTATTGTCAAGGAAACATTAAGGTTTTCACTTCATTTGCATCTCATTTAGGCCACTCCATACTTCAGAGTACATAGTCACAAATGTAGTTGTTATTTTTTTCAATAAATGCCTTTGATGCTTTGAAGTTGTTAAAAATGCTTATGCCTTCAAGTTGTTATATATTATATTTTTCATTTTTATGTTTCTATAACTTATGTTTTCACATTCATGTATTTTCAAAGGATGGGCAGAGATGTTGAGACCTTGGAGTCTCACATTACCAATTATGAACCTTAATGAGAGGGGGTGAATGGGTTAGTGTAGTTAATAACTAGCTCTTCTTTTTAACAGATCGTTAATCTTAGTGGCGGTGAGTCTTCTTGTGGGGAATTCAGAGTTATAAACATAAAGCGGATAACATAAAGAATAACAATCACCTGACATTCACTCACAGAGTATGGAACCTGATTTTTCAAGAGGAAACCCAATAAGGGAAAAAACCTCGTCTTCTTAAGATGTTAACCAAGCTCCAAGCTGCGTTACATCTCATCTTTATGAGAACCAACTCATAGGGCTACAACCTCTGATCGCCAGAACCAAGCCCCGGGCACTCCACCGAGAATCTGACACCCAGCGTTGGGAAACATGGAAACTTCCTTTTACTTGACTGGCTGGTGAAGGCACCAACCTTGATTCTACAAAGAAGCACCCTTACTTGGAGAAAGAGACGTAAACCTCCCTAGCACCCACCCTACCACCCTATTTTTGCCAAAATAAATATTGCTCAAATCAACTTGTTCATTACGATATAGCTTGCTTACCCTTCTGCTGATCTACTCTGCATTATTCACCATCTCTGATCTACTGCTCTGCTTCACAGTCCTCTACAGCCCATTCTCATCTTCTTCTACTGTCACGCAGATTATCCTCTTCCTTCTCTCTGCGGAGCTCTCTCTTCCCTCTACACCTTGGTGACCTTTCCATCTTGGTTCGAGCATTATATTGTTATTCCATGGAGGTTTCCTTTCTTTCTCAGCTTCAATGCGGTTCCCTTTCTTTCATTCTCTATTACGCTTTTCGCTTGCCAGCATTCTCCATGATTTTTTGAACTGGATCTTTGCATGCCTCTTCTACGTATGCCACATCATGCAACGTTGTTCTCTTCCTGTCTTAACTTTACTTGATCTATTTTTAGACTAAAGAGATCCCTTCCAGCTTTTCTCAACTCAATGCCGGTTTCCCTTTCTCATTCTTTCTTACGCTTTTAAAGCCGCGGTACATTCTCCACGTTTTAAGGCCGGCTCTTTTTGTTGTGTGCCCTTCTCATGCCACATCCGTACAATACGTCCTCTTTTCTTAAAGAAAGCGATTGGTAACTTCTGCTGCTAATCATTGCCATGGCTAAGGCATGCGTTTCCATCAGCAAAGATCGGTGTTGTTTGACATAGTTTCGACGCGTGATTTTGACCCGGTATTTGTGTTTGACATATGTAACATTCTTGTGTTTATTGTAAGTTCCGGCTCTATTTCAACATTGTGTTTGCATCTTTGTTCATCATCCCTGCGTTCCGACATCGTGTTCCAACGTCGTGATTCAACCGTGTTCCATTTCTGTTTAAAACCTTGTTTCCGGCATAAAGCGTTCCGGTATCGTGTTCCGGGCATCGTTTATCGTGTTCCGGCATAAAGCGGTTTAATACGTGTTCCGGCTGTTTGTGCGTGTTTCAGCCTAAGTGCCTTTGTGTTCCAACATCTCTTGTGCGCCTTTGTGTTCGAGCATCTCTTGTGCGCCTTTGTGTTCCAACATCTCTTGTGCACCTTTGTGTTCCGATAAACGTGCGCCTTTGTGTTCCGGTATCTCTTATTAGCCTTTGTGTTCCGGCATCGGCAATGGCGCCTTTGTGTTCGACATCGGCAATAGCCTTGTTCCATCGCAATGCGCCTTTGGCGTGACATCTCTTGTGTGCCTTTGTGTTCCAACATCTCTTGTCGCCTTTTGGTGCCGGCATCTCTTGTGCTGTGTTCGAAGCATCGGCAATAGCGCCTTTGTGTTCCAACATCTTGTGCATGCTCTATAATAATGGGTGCCATCAATGACAACCTTTACCATCGACCCGATTTCCATCAATGACAACCTTGACCATCTGCGTCATCTCTTACGCTATAACCATATATTTCCAACATCCAAATATGCCTTGCAAATGCTCAAGGCTATCAAATGAAGGAGGAAGAGGAACCCCTTCTTCAAATGAGACACCAATGACATCGGAGACCCCTATCTCAGCAAGGCAAGGTATCTTGGGAGGGGAAGCTAGTGACCAAAGGAAATCTAGTGAGATGAGGATATTATCATATGAATCAGTGAATATATCATCCAAAGAGAGTGCTAAAAATAGTGTTATAGATGCATATTTCTTAGATGGGTTTCACATAAATACTCCAACAACTTTAATAGAATGTGAGAATCCATCCACATCAACAAAATATGTTTACTTTAATGTTCTTTTGTTTTTGTATTTTTTTGTGTATTTATGTTTATGTTATAAATATATATATATATATATATATATATATATATATATATATATATATATATATATATATATATATATATATATATATATATATATATATATATATATATATATATAATTATGTTTTTGTTTCGAATAAATGTTGAATCTAGTTTCAAATGTGTCTTTTGTGGGGGTTAGTTTAATCTGCGAGAGGCAATAATGAAAATTAATACATCATGAATATTCCAATGTTGGTGAAGAGGGTGAGGTGGATTTAGGAGGCCACATTATCAAGAAACAAAAAATTACACACCTACATCCACCTATATTTCGGATGTTGGTGATGAACTTCATTGGGAAGGGTATGATGAAGCAATGACCCTCAAACGATGCTCAGGTGTTAAAAGAAGGATGAAAAATCATTTTAGGTTCTTGGATCTCCCTCGAGAGAAACAAGAAAAAGATTGGAGATTGTTTTGCATTCAATGTAAAACTTTATGCATGCATATCAAAGTTGGGGCCAACCACTGACAGTTTCATCGATTTGATGAGGGAGATGAAAGTTAGAGGTGATGGGCCCCAATAAATGAGGAAGTAGTAAAAATTAGAGTTTCAAAGAAGATGCAATTTCTATGTTCAATTTCAAAGAGGGGTCAAAGAGAAAGGTGTTGAAGGTGCAATGTCCCAAAACACCATTATAGTGGGACATATTTATAATATGTTTTGGTAGCATATGGGAAGTTGTCGTGGAATGATGAGGGTTCCACATTACTTTGCTAAAAAAAATTATGCAGAAAATTTTCGTGGAATGCACCACGATTATACCATTACCTACCATCCAATTGTGTAAGGGTTCAGTAAAGGACGAACATATGATCAGAAAGAGACATATCAAAATGAAGCATTGCAGAGGCCTCCACTACCTTTGGTATCTCATCCAACGGGGGCATTTTCCTCACATTCAGATATGAAAGCTACATCAGATGTTTCCAAGGAGGTGGGGAATCGTCGAGAAGAAAATTTATAATCATTTTTTATGGTGTTGATCAATAGGTTCAACCATTAGAGATTAGACCCAATTATTGAGTAACTTTGTTTACAAAATAAATGATGATATAGATTCCATGTCCATAGAATATATACACGAGTATGCAAAATTTTTCCGCAATGGTTGGAAGGAGTTAATTCAAAAATGATGAACCAAACACCGGATTGGTATGTGTTAGTTAGTAATTTTTTATGCATTTGAGGATTGTTTTCTTGTAGTTCTAGATCTAGATACATATCCTTGTATCTTTAGGAAATGATAATTTGTTATCATCATTAATTTCATTTTGGTCATATGTTAAATGAATCTCCCTGAGTAAATAGGGGACTTGGTTCATCGAGTTTAAATTTGGATAGGTTGAATCAAGTATGTGTTTAAAAATATCCATATATGAGCACTTTAGTTTTCCAATCTTCACACCTTATTGAAAAATCAATATACAAGAAATTCGTTTATTTCTATTAATGTGAACACATTGAACTCTAAAATTCTTAGTTGCGTTTTTCATAGATTCCTATTTCATCTCTCACTACTTTGGCAGGCTTGTCCCAATTCTCATTAGGAGGAGAGTTTGGCCAGTGGGAGTTCACAGTTATCATTGCATGTTGAAAACAAAATTTAGTTATATAGAAAATTACAATGTAATTTAAATTATTATTTTAAAAGAAAATGCCTTATAATATATAATTTATTGAATCTCAAGGTCTGGTGGGTAAGCCCATGTCTCAATCAACTATGAGAATACCATCGTCTTGTGTGGTTTATGATATTGATGTTGGCACATTACATGTATTACATGTTTCAAAAATTAAAACTACGAGTTAGTATGTTAATCATTTAATTTAATTTTCAAATGTGTTATAGAGAAATGTGAAGAAGAGAGTCTCTGAGAGTGTAAATGAAGAGAATGTGGAGAAGAGAATGTCAGACTAGGATTGAGGAGGATGCATCCATACCTTAGAAGGATATGTCTATTCATGATGATTCTTAAATGTATGGTCATTGCATTTTGTGGGGTTTTAGTTTGTTTTATGTTGGGATTTTAATATATAAGTTTTCAAGCTTATTTGTGTTGAACATACTTATTTTGTTTTACTTTTTCAAATTTTTTAGTTACATTATAGATTGCACATGATGCATGACTTCTCTTCTATTTTTTTCACTTTTGAATGATGCATGTGTACAATACAACTTTTCAAGTCTCCTTCCTTTACATCAATGGTTTAGAATATGTACTTAGGATTTAGAAAAAAATACATTTACTAGATTAGGTTAGTATTGTTGATCTTTCATATCAATCTACAACTGTTTGATGCTTTAGTTTAATATATGTTTTAGTTATGCTTTAGTTGAAAAATATAAGTATGATAGATACCCATTTCTCCATGTGAATTGTTTATCTATTATATAGCCACGACTTCTAGACACAAATACATGTACTATCTTGTATTGCCCTTACTATTGTTACTTGCACAAGATCTTACAACTTTTTGAGACTTCACTTAGTAGTTGAAATATGTACTTATAGCAAAATTGAATTTTTGTTTGAGTCAACTTTTTAATTAATCCTTTCTATTTATAGAAGGTTTACTCAACCAATGTTTGTATAATGTTTCAATGCTTCAAACAATCATTTTGAAATATAGAACTCCTATATAATTTTGTCATCTTATAAAATGGTATATCTTTGAAAAAGGAAAGAATGGGAGGAGTTGAACCTCTATGACTGTGGTATATTGATGAACTCTTCAGCGGTTGCCTGAAGCATGAAATAGCTTTTCTAGATTTAAAAATATGTTATATACACTTTTAATTAAGTTTAGATTATGAGCACGAACTAACTTTTCTAGATTTAAAAATATGTTAGATACATTCAATCTTATTTATGTTTTGATCATGATGCAGCTAATTTTGAAATCTAACATTTGATTATGAACATAATCTATCCTACATCAGAAAGAGGTAAGATTCTAAATTTTCACTTGGATTTAAAAATATTTAGATAAATGACCTTATTTAAGTTTAGATCATGAGTGTGAGCTAAAACTATTCTAGATTAAAAAATATGCTTACATGATCTTATTTATGTTTAAACTTTACATCATGATGATTCTAAATTTTCTTGGATTTAAAAATATACTAGATACATTCAATATTATTTAAGTTTAGATCGGGGTGTGAACCAGAACTATTCTAAGATTTAAAATATGCTTACATGATCTTATTCGTGATCTTATTTATGTTTAAACTTTAGACCATGATGCAGGCAATTTTGAACTTGAGCATTTGATTAACTTGAGGATTTGATTATCTTAGAACAGACTCTATCCCACATGGAAGGGAAGATTAAATTTTCTTCATCGAGAAGGGAAGGATTCTAAATTTTCTTCGATTTCATCCCTTGCCTTCTTGTCCAAGAATGGAATAATATGGAGATTTGTGTTTTTTGCAGCCCTGTGAATTGAATTCCTTCTTGGGGTATTGTCAAACTCTTATCTAATTTCTTACTAACCACAAACCAACATTTTTAGATTTACAAATAAGCTATGTACTCATGATCTCACTTATGTTTAGATCATGATACATGCATATTTCAAACATTTATTATATGTTATATGAATACATCCCGTGTAGAAAGATGAAATATTTAATTGGTTTTGAAGAATGAATTAATATGTCAGTTGTGTTTTTGCATGTACATATATTTGAATTCATTATTGTGGTATTAATAAACTTTGAACAATAATTGCTTATCAATCTCACACTAACATTTCTCTTTAAAAATATGTGTATATATATGGTCAAGTACTTATCTTATCTTTATATCATGTTGTACGTGCATTTTTAAAGAAGAATTTGATTATATAGAGAACATCTATTCTACTTGAGAAAGGAGATAAGTATTTTCTTAGAAGAATGGCTTAATGTGGAGATTTGTGAACTTTCATTGATAAGTATTTTCTGGAAGAATGGATTAATATATGGAGATTAGTGAACTTTCATTTGAAAATTTGATTATATAAGAGCATATATTCCAGCACTTGAAGGAGATGATATTTCATTAGAAGAATGAACTAATATGGAGATTTGTGAACTTTGCATACACAAGTGAATTCATTTTCAGGGTATTATTTAAATCTGAACACTAAAATTGGTTACCAAGCAGACAAATGTTCTCTTTAAAAATATGCTAGATGTGATCTTACTTTGTTTAGATCATGTAGGAAATTTTGAAAGAGTATTTGGTTATAAAATGAGTAGTAGAAAATTAAAGATTTATGAAAATAATGGCTTAATATGGAGAATAACTATTTTGAAATTTGGAACTTTGTGATGTAAGTTTGGTTCAAAACAAAATGCCAAAATGTATAAAGAGAGCAATAATCTTGGTCAAATTGGAACCCTAGTTAGATATGTTATTCTTTCTCACGTGGTTATGTTATTCTTGATGATGTGCTTGGGTATGCTATTCTTGATCATTACTTTTTTAATAAAGTTAAATATCTTTACAATATTTGCTAATAAAGTATATGCTAATATGTCTTATTGGTTTATCTTTTTATTGTTATAGTAATGTTTACATTCTTGGTATGTGTGTTGTTGGTTTTTCTTCTTGTTGGTAAGTGATGTTTACATTATTGGTGGAAAAAGAGCATGAATGTTTGAAGATCAAACTTTGATGTTTACATTATTGGTGGAAAAAGAGCATGAATGTTTGAAGATCAAACTTCAACACCTTTGGTATGTTAATTTTGCTTGAAGCACATTTTGTTTTATTTATCTAAATACCATTTTAGAAGTGTGTGTATATTTTATTTAAAATGTTTAAATTTTGAATTTGAGAAATGATTTTTTTTTCTAGGTATGAAGAGATCTATGTGAGTCATGGCTCAGAGTTGAATTTTGGAGTTAAATGTTAATTGCCTCTTATTTTTTGCTATTAACCCAAAATTCCTTTGGAACCTATGTATTTGGTTGTGTAGCTACTACAACTATGCTTCTTTTAGTGTGTGTATATATATATATATATATATATATATATATATATTTTGAACTCAAAATATCAATTTATTGTTTGATCTTTGTTTTTTCTAAATGGTTTAAATTGTTTATGATGGTGAAAGGGAAATTTATGTTCTATGATATTGTGCTGAAATTAAAAATGATTTATTTTAACAAGAAATATTTAGTTATGTTTTATTGACTATTTTCCATTTTGTTGTTATTTTGTATTTACATAATTCTATCTTTTGTGGAAACAAAATTTATTATTTAATAGTAAATTTATTTTGTGTCTATTTTTATGGAGTATTCAATAATGTTTACAAAAATTTATTGTCACGTACATTACATTGCATAATCTCTCTTTTGTGGAGAATTGTAAATTTATTTTAGTTTTAAAGGACTATTCAACAATGTTTAAAAATTTATTTTCATAAACATTGAACTCTCTAAAGTTTGTAGGTTTGGAAATCTAGATATGTTAATAATTTTTTCATATATTATTTTGAAGTATATCAAAATTACTTAAAATAACATTATTTAGATTAACACAATTTAATCAATTTAGAATTGACTTTAAACAAAAAAACAGTAATTTGATAGATTAACAAAATGTAATCAATTTAATCAAAATTAAAGATAGATTACCATACTCAATCATATCAAAATTGAAACACTTGAACATGATCTATTTAGTTAAATATCATTAAATTTAGTTGAATATTTAAGAGAAGTTCATTGAATATTTAGTAGATGAAGTGTTAAGAACACAAGTGAAAATTTTCAAAGTCTTAAGTCTAAAGTACATAGATACTATTTAGTTAAATATCATTAAATTGCATTGAATATTTAACAGAAGTTCATTGAATATTTAACAGTGGAAGTGTTAAGAAAACAAGTGAAAATTTTCAAAGAGGTCTTAAGTTTAAAGTACATAGATACTAAACAAATTTTAAATCACAACTAAATGTAAAATATAATTTCTTAAATTAAATTTGTAATGAAAATTTAATTACATACTAATCATAAATCTCAAAGTTTAAAATCAATTTTTTTAAAGTTTATTATAAATTAAAAAAAAAAAAAAGATATAGAAACTTAAATTATGAACATTACATTGAAATGTAATGAGATGGACTATTTTTAAAACATTGTGAGAAGTTCAAGGGAAGGATGAAAACCACTTTTTTGGGTTCCATATATGTACATAGACATCAAGTTCCAATGTGAAGCCTTTTGTATCAATACAAATCAATACATGGATATTGAACTTACATTGGAACTATGAGATGGGATATTCTTAAAACATTGTGAGAAGTTCAAGGATATATAATTTATATGATACAAAAACAATAGAGTATAAAGAATTTGAACTTAATTTATGTGATAAATTAAGAAGGTCGAGGGTGAAAACAACTTTTTGTTTGGAGTGCCATATTTGTACATAGACATCGAAGTTCAATTTGAAGTTTTTTTGTATAATACAAACCAATCATGAAGTAGATATGGATATTGAATTTCAATACTCCTTTGATGAGGAAATTCCTATATCTATTTATTTTAGTTATCTTATAAAAAAAGAGTGTCCATTCATTGTGTGTGCTGGCTAGAAGAAGTTTCATAAATGGGGAATTTCATTTCATGTTAGTGTTTGGAGAGCAAGCAAATTTCATAAATCCATTTCATTTCAACTTTGTCATTTGCTTTCATACATTTATTAGGAATCACACTTACATGAATGAACATTAAAGAGAGAAGGAGAATATTCCCTCAAATAATAGGTTGAAATAGATAAAAGGAGGTTGGGATAGAAAGGTTGATATATTACAATAGTTGATTTCAATGTGTGAAGTTTTTGTAGAGAAAGGAAGTTAAATATTATTTATGAAATTTTATTTCATAAAGGAATTGGAGTGGACTTCCATTACATAGGGTGGTAAAATTTCTACTAAAGAAAAATTTGAACGAAACTAAGATCTCCCTAGTAGAAAAATTGATGGTCTCACAAGTTTCCCTAAAGTTAAGATACATAAATGGATCACTAAATTTTTCATTAAGAATGTGGAGTATAAATCTATTATTATGGAACATGTCAATTTAAATAGCATTGAGATTCTAAAATTTTTACTCAAGGAAGAGGAAGAAATCACAGTGGAAAATCTCTTTGATCACATCAAAGTGTGTGTGAACCAAGCCTTGGAGGAAATCTCCAAGATATATTGATAATGAAGCAGTTGGGAGGACATATGGGGACCCAAACATAAATTATAATTGAGATCTAGTTATATTTGTGAAATTGTGTTTAATAAAGAAGTACATGACAAACATTTCATTAAAAATCATCTTACTCAAATGAACATGGTATTGAAAACCAAACAAGATCAAATTTGAGGCATGACTAGAAAACCCAAAGCATGTTATCTAATCCCTTAAGTGGTCCAGAGGACATATGGGGACCCGAATATTTAATAATTTTGAATTGACCAATTTAGATCTAGTTTTATGAACAAAATTGTAAATAAAGTTCAGTAAGTTATAATTCATCAAAAATATAGTTCCTTATTTGAATGGACCATGAAAGTAAACTAAACAAGATGATTCCAAAAGCCTACATATCCATAAATACGTGTACTTTCAATTCAAAAAAAAAATAAAATTGGAATGTATGTCACTTGTTTAAAGAAATCGTAATGCTATGCCATCTTCAATTATTCCTTCATGATCGGCTTTTGACATTTTCCATTTTCTAACTTTTGTTTTTTTCCATGATTGAACCTCTATTAAATTTATGCACGATGCACATACCAAATGACTATATTGACAACTTATGACATCTGACCGATAGTATTGAAAGTGAAAATGACTATCGATTTGATGGGTTTCTTGAAAAATATATCATTTCAATATGATGGATCTTCTTTCATATATAAAACCTTTATCATCAAAATATTCTAATAACCTCGTGTTTCCTTATGCTCAATGCATCAAATAATATTCCACGTTTACATTGTTGTCTGCAGGTGCAACCATGGCAAAGACATCTCCTGCAAATAATCCAATATGGTCCAACAAGTAGTTCTCATTAGATTAGCACACATGTGCGTGCCATTACTCCCATAAAGACTTATTAATATATAATGGATCATTACACCTTAAAGTTCATGCACCTATTAATAACAACGTTTAAAAATGTGACTATTTCCTCCATGATAAGGCATATAATAAAATTTGTATTTTATAATAAATGTGTTATACAAGTTATTGCCATTTTTATTAGTACATGTCGTAGGCATAGAGGGACTATAGCGATCGATAATGCGTTGAATACATATTAGTTTTCCCTTTGACCAGAAATATTTGCCCAATACCTATTGTTGGAGCTATGGAATTAAAAGAATATATTTTTATATAATAAAAAGTAACATATATGTACTGATTTGATTGGATAAGAGATTGGAGGTCTTATTGTCGGCTTCGTTATTCCCAATGTACTATATGGAAACATATCTAAACTTTTTCTCATAGAGAGTATGTTTTAATCATATGTTTTTCCTGTATATTGCTTAAAGGTCGATTAATGCTAGCATTAGTTCGAATGTTTGTATTAGCATTTTCTGTTGCCCAAATATATCTATAAGTTTTGATATGTACTAAGCAAATTGAAATGTTTTGATATCCAAGCTTTGTAGTGATTAAGAATTCCAAAGTTTATAGCATCTTTGGCGGATGTATATTTCTTGAATTGTATTGGCACTTATTCAGAGATGCCTCAATACGCCTGACAGCATAAATGTTTAATTGAAGAGACGTCCTCCAAAACCCCTGACAACTTAAATGTTTTCATACTGTGAGGTCCTTAGACAACCTGAGAGTCTTAAATGTTTATGTAAATACGGTTCTCGGAGTGCATTTTTCCTCGAAATTATCTAAACAGTTGCAGTGAATTTGCACAGTCTTCAATAGCCATTGTATGTTTCATCCTTGTTTTTCCATTGAGGCTACATACATTGCTTACCGGTTCGGTGAGTGCTTCTTTTTGTTGGTGTGTCGGTTGTTGCCATTGTATGTTTCATCCTCGTAATCATTGAAGCTACATACATTGTTTACTGGTTCGGTGAGTGGTTCTTCTTTGTTGGTTTCTCGATTGCTGCTTGTTGTTGTTTCGCTCGCGATTCAACCTGTGCTTCTACATTTCATCATTTCGGAGTAAGTTTCGATGCCATAGTTTCATTTTGTATTCCTTGTTTGTTGTTCAGTGTTTTCAGTTTGCAAGTAAGAATGTTTGTATTCCTTTTCTTCTTGGGTTGCAATTTTGTGATCGTTGGAGATACATATGTTGTTCACTTGCTCGATGGTTCTTGTTGGTTCCGGGGTTTCTGCTTCTATTTTTTTGGATGGGGTTTGTGCTTTGGGGACCTGGGTGTGCAGTTCGGCCTCTTCATGCTTTCTTGCTGGGTTCGTTTGTTTGATTCGGCCTTGCAGGGTTGGGGTGCAACGGCGGTGGTTGGAGCTTTTGTTTTTTCTTTTTTTTTGCATTATTATTGCTATTTTTGGGCGCTTTACGGTGTTCAGCCCCTGCACCCACCAGTCGATATGAAGTTGTGTTATTTTCCATGTCTGTAGAGGCTAATATCTATTATTATGTGATATTTTCCTAGTGCTCGAGTCCTTCCATGAAAGAAAATAGTTTCATGCAAGATTGTTCGAGGATTACATGTGAAGCTACAATATTCCCTGTTTTTTTTTGGAATAAAGCATATATATGCAGGTTACATTTATAAACCATATATGGTCAAATGTGAAGATATGACATGACATGTTCTTTCTCCTCTACATAGACTAGTGTGTGCACGATACAATTTTTGTTGTGCTTCAGATATGATATGTGCAACAAAGATTCTGCACGATTATATTTTCATGTCTGGAAGCATGTCTAGGTAGTTTGCCACGAAAAACTGAGAACTTGTATCATGGGCACAACAGTCTGTGTAGAGAATAAAGAACATGGTTAAATGGCATGTCTGGATAAATTACCAAGGAAAACCAGAAATCGTTTAGCTACGGCCATGCAAATGCGTGATATTTTGTGCATTGTAATATATTTTGACTAGGGAAAAAAAATCTACACGTTTACACCCATGGATAGAGAAGCACAAAGGTTCATGTTTTTTCCTTTGTAGAGTCTTCGTTTAGTCAATTTTTTTGTATGTACATATTGTTTGTTCTCCAGTGAATACCAACTTCCATTGATGTTCATTAAATTTTCTGGGTTCCCACATTGAAACAAACATAGTAGCTAGAGAAAAGGAGGGAGTGTTGAGTGCATCAGCTGAAGAGGATATAGAAAGGTGCATGCTTGTATTGTTGTTTCATATTGTGTTGTTTTGTATTTCATTTATGGTCTGTATATGTGTTAATCTAGTTGCGTCCCTTCCTACATGGTAATTTATCTTGGTTAAATACGTTCCTGCATACTAAGCTAGTTCATGTCCATTGTGTTTGTGCTGCATTAATGCATTTAAACAAACAAAATGGTTGGACAGGACGAAGGACTCTTTGGTAGGTAAATAGACCTATTTATTTTTCTTTTAGGTGTATGTTTCATACTAACTTGCCTTCGTGTCGATTGCATCTTCAACGTTGTTGCCTTGGAAAAAATAGGTTGCTTGGATAGGGAGATGAATTCTTATGTGTAGGAGCAGAGGGTTATGTGGTACAATCTTCTAAAAGGTATACCAAGTGTGCCAGTAAATTAAATACACAATTCGGGTAGGATCATATAGTATTAGACTTGAAAACGATGACTTCGCAGTAATGGGCCTTTTTGCGCTCCAAGTTTCTAGTTTTTCCATTTTCTATTATCCCTTTTGTTTTCTAATTCATCTGCTTAGTGTGGTTTCTAAAAATTCCTCCATGCGTCGGTTGGCAGACTAATGGATTGACATATGTGGTCCTGCTTCTACCTTATTTCATAGTTACCAACTTTATCGATTGCGGGTGCCAGGTTGGCAGGTGGAAGATTGCTCCCCTGGGTTCCGGGGGTCCACGATATACAAATTGGACATGGTGGCCCACAGTCATGCCCTGTTTACTGTTAAACATTTCTCCAGTTAAAAAATTAAGATGCATACAATTTTACAGTTATTTGGTCATTACGATGGACAATATACAATGCATAGATTTGTTTAGTCCTAATGTTCATCTGCACATACTTGGTTCAGAAAAATTTGGACTAGTGACACGGCCATGAGTAGTCAGTCATCCCAGACATCGACAGACCGGCAAGGCCAAAGGTAAAGATGCACACATTATTCTCTTACTATGTTTACTAAACAAATTTCCTGAGTTATATATTGATCTATGGCATGGCGGATATGTTGATGCCATCTGCAATACATGGTTTGCAACTTGGAAGAAGTATCAACAAGTACAAGCGAGATGTTGAACGTGCTGCATGTTCTATAGACTAAAAGGTGTGGTTGTGAAACTGTGTCTCCATAGTTCATCAAAACTATGTGTGTACTTCTAGCACACTACCATTCACTTTAGTTTTCCTATTTCAAAAATGTCATCAGGTCTAGAGTTGTAACATGCAAAGTACTGTCAATAGAGGGCTTAAACAACCGCCAAATTGGACAGGTGTTCATTGGGGACATAATGGTTGTCTGTACCACCTACTTGGACAAGGAAAAAAAAAGTATATCCATTATGCATGTTGATATGACAGAAAAGGACGCCATGATGACAGTGACACCAAATTTTCCTCCACAACTTGTTCAGAAACATGCAGAAAAGATATTGTCGCATAATGGGATATCCATTACAAATTTTAATATATTGCCCAAAATAGTATATGACCGTGGTGATTGCGATTGAATTATTTCTCTCAACGAAACAAGAATTGTGGAAAAAATTCATGCTATTTGTTCAGAATATCGCTTCCTCCTGGACTCGACTCTCAACCAGCTTGCATAGAGCACTGATATTTACCCAATAAGAACGATTGGGGTTGTGGTAACACTGGCGAGAAAATTTGGGTCGCAACACATTCTCCATATAAAGGATGGATATTCCAACAACGACAAGGCAATGGTACTACTTTTCATATTCAATTTTATTCTTTACTTTTGCATTTGCATGTATGCCAAATAAGTTACACAAATCTTGCATTGTTCCATGTTGTAGCTGCAATTGTTCGATACGTATTCAGATTTGTTTTTGTCAATGGAACAACAATTGCATATAGGGAAGATTCCACTTATGTTGTTAAAAAATATAACAAAGAAGAAAGATGTTGGAGAAAGCATCTTTTAGACAACCCAGGCAATGTTTGTAACAGAGTTGCAAGAAGATATAGTAAAGGATCTAGAGAAACTAGATAGCTCTACAATTGTTGTGTGTATACATTCAAAAAATCATCCTCACTTTACTTATAGAAATAGCCTTCAACAAATTTATGCACCTGTTTAATTTTTATTTTTTTTTAAAGGGGAGGGGGGGTGAAGTTGTGTATTATATTGTTCAATGTATTAATCCATTTTCTCGTATTCCCAGGTTGAAGGTCGTTTAGTTGCAACCAATGTGTACTCGACCCCCTTTGATCCTGTATGTGCAAAGTTCCATTCTCCTGCTTCTACCTCCACTTTGATAAGTGATGATACGATTGATTGTCTGGGATGTGGTGAAAAATGTCCATATATTTATGGGCATTGTGTCAATGGTGTTATCTGAACCATGGGAAACACAAACGTGCATTGTATGGTTAGGCAACCTCTGTTACAAAATGTGCTTCCTGAGTTGGCAGATTTGTCGTATGAAATGTATCTACAGAAAAAGGCAAGCAGTGTCTACATGCTGCAGCAGCTTCAGATACAGAGCAAATTCACCTTAAATGAGGACAATGCAATTTTGCATATCGGCTGAAGAAGGGAAAAAAAAAATTATATCAAATTTTGGCAGGAAATGAAAATACCTCATGTCTCTCTCTAATATTTGTTCAACATCCATATGAAAGTTTTTTTCAAGAGAAAATGAATGTGGCGACATCTTTTCTTTGTATATCAAAATTGTTTGGTGCAAAGGTTGATGGGTTCTGCTCTATGGAACCTTCTGGGAACTTGCTTGCGGGATGTTTAAATTATGGTTGGTTCTTGGTTATCTTCTTTGTCTATAAATTTATATACCGTGGAACTCCAATTGTTCTTTGGAGGACAAGGAACAATATAATTGATTCTTTCTAGCCAGCTAGCCCGTAGATCCGCGTGATAATTCCTATGTCGTTGTGACGCAAATGTACTATGTTACTTACTTTAGCATATTTCCTTGTTCAATGAACTTGATCACATTATTGTTTTGAAATAGTTTCAAATCAACGAATATATATTGTGTGAAGTGAAATTGTCCTATCATACCAACAAGAGGTTGTTAAAATTCAAATTTGTCATTGTTTTGGCATTTTTTCTTATTCGATGAACTTGGTAAAATTAATATCCTGGAATAATTTGAAATCAACGAATATATACTGTGCAGAGTGCAATTGTGCTATCATATGAAAAAGAGGGCCTTCAAATTCAAATTGGTCCTTCTTATGCTTACGTTGATATAATCTTAAAAAAAAATTATTTTGTTTCCTTCATTTTTTTAAAAATAAGCGATTTAACATCCTTTGATAATTTAATGTAATTCACTTGTACAATAACAATAATTAATATTAATATTTTTGTATTTGAAAATCATGTTTATAAATAAAGTTAGATTAGATGAGCATCGCTAAACAATTGCAATATTTAACTCTCTAGATGTGGAGTCCGCAAGTCCAACTATATATCGCAGAAGTTTAGGTGATATTTACAGGACACGGAACAAAAGAGGCTCAAATTTCAACCCGCCAGGCTGAGAACCTATGATCCAAAAAGTTCCCAAGTATGGAACAAGGGATCTACATATGCTCTATAAAATCTCTTGTCCATACTTTCTAAAAGTACATGTTTACTATGTATTTCTCATTTGTCGGAAAACTTTTATATCAGTCACCCGACCAGATTGTACAAACTTTCTCGTCTAATTAAATTCTGCAATATAAAAAATTATTATTAATAATTTAGTATTGAAAATAATGTTCTTAGATATGTTAGATAGTTGATAGAGATTAGCATCTGTAAACAATGGCAAAGTTGAACCTACCATCCCTCAAGTCCATTTGTGAATCTGTATATCGCAGAATTCTGAGTGCTATTCGAAGGACAAGGAACAATCAAACTGCAATGTTGAGCCAGGCAGCCCACAGGTTCGTTTGTCTATTTGTATATCACAGAGTTGTGGGTGGTGTTTGTATAGTGTAGAACAATAGAGGCCCAATTTTCAGCCCGTAATCCCCAGAGACCCAATCAAAAAAATTCACTAAATATGAAATTCATACGGGATCGCTACGAGAGAATAAAAGTGCAATGTTCATGCAAATAGCCCGATTCCACTTGTCAATTTGTATATCGTAGAAGTCTAGGTGCTATTTGTAGGAGACGAAACAATAGAGACTCTATTTTCAGCCCGCCAACCTGCGATCCAAAAACTGCCCAAGTATGGAATCAAGGATCTGCATATGCTGTATAAAATCTCATACCATACTTTATATAGAGACTATGTCCACAAGCCCTCATATCAATTTGTACATCGCGGAAGTCTAGGTGTTGTTTGTAGGACACGAAACAATAGATACTTAATTTTCAACCCGCCAGGTCGCGAACCCTCCATCAAAAAATTTCCCAAGTATGGAATGAGGGATCCGCATATGTTATAGAACAATGTGTTTGTACAACGCCGAACAATAGAGCCCCAATTTTCAGCTTACCAACCCCAGAGCCCCAGATCAAAAGAAATCGCTAAATATGAAATTCATATGGGATCGCTACGGAACAATAAAACTGCAATGTTTAGCCAACCAACCCGATTCCACCTGTCAATTTATATATTGCAGAAGTCTGGATGTTATTTGTAGAAGAGGGAACAATAGAGACTTTATTTTCGGCCTGCCAAGCCATGAACCCGCGATCCAAAAAATGTCTAAGTATGTAATGAGGGATCTGCATATGCTATATAAAATCTCATTCCATACTTTATATAGACTATGTCCACAAGTCAGCGTGTCAATTTGTATATCGCGGAAGTCTAGGTGTTATTTGTAGGAGAGGGAACAATAGAGACTCTATTTTCGGCCCACCAGGCCACTAACCCGGGATCCAAAAATAGCCTAAGTATTGAATGAAGGATCTTCATATGCTGTATAAAATCTCATTCCATACTTTATATAGAGACTATGTCTGCAAGTCGGTTTTTCAATTTGTATATCTCGGAATTCAAGTGCTATTTATAAGACACAGAAAAATAGATACTTAATTTTCAGCCTGCCTGGTTGCGAACCCGCGATCGACAAAATTCCCAAGTATGGAATAAGGGATCCATATATGTTCTAGAAGAATGTGTTTGTACAACGCCAAACAATAGAGCCCCAATTTTCAACCCGCCAACCCCAGAGCCCCTGATAAAAAAATATCACTAAATATGTTCAATTCTTACGAGATTGCTATGGGACAATAAAAGTGCAATGTTCAACCAAGCAGCTCGAGTCCACCTGTCAATTTGTATATCACAAAAATTTGGACGCTATTTGTAGGAGAGGGAACAATAGACTCTATTTTTGGCCCGCCAGGCCGCGAACCTGCGATCCAAAAACTGTCTAAGTATGGAATGAGGGATCCGCATATGTTGTATAAAATCTCATACCATACTTTATATAGATAATATGTCCACAAGTCCGCTTGTCAATTTGTATATCACGGAAGTCTAGGTGGTATTTATAGGAGAGCGAACAATAGAGACTCTATTTTTGGCTCGTCAGGCCACGAACACGTGATCCAAAAACTACCTAAGTAGAAGGATCCACATATGCTGTATAAAATCTCATTCCATACTTTATATAGAGACTATGTCCACAAGTCCGCGTGTCAATTTGTATATCGCGGAAGTCTAGGTTCTCTTTGTAGGACACGAAACAATAGATACTTAATTTTCAGCCCACTAGGTCACGAACCCGCGATCCAAAAAGTGCCCAAGTATGGAATGAGGGATTCACATATCTTCTAGAACAATGTATTTGTATAGCGCGAAACAATAGAGCCCCAATTTTTAGCCTGCCATCCCCAAAACCCTCGATAAAAAAAAAAATCTAATTATGAAATTCATATGGAATCGCTACTGGACAATAAAAGTGCAATGTTCATCCAACCAACCCGAGTCCACCTGTCAATTTGTATATCGCAGAAGTGTGGGTGCTATTTGTAGGAGACAAAACAATAGAGACTCTATTTTCGGCCCGCCAGGCTGCGAACCAGCGATCCAAAAACTACCTAAGTATGGAACAAGGGATCTGCATATGTTGTATAAAATATCATTCCATACTTTATATAGAGACTATGTACACAAGTCCATGTGTCAATTTGTATATCGTGGAAGTGTAGGTGCTATTTGTAGGACACAAAACAAAAGATACTTAATTTTCATCCCCCTAGGCTGCAAACCCGCGATCCAAAAAGTGTCCAAGTATGGAATGAGGGATCCACATATGTTCTAGAACAATACAAATGCAATGTTCAACCAAGCAGCCCATAGGTCCTCCTGTCAATTTGTATATCGTGGAAATATGGGTGCTATTTGTAGGACACGGAACAATAGAGACTCTTTTTTCAGCCTACCAGGCTGTGAACCCGTGATAACAAAAGTGCCTAAGTATGGAATGAGGGATCCGCATATGCTCTATAAAATCTCATGTCTATAGTTTATATAGAGATTCATCTCCGCAAGTCCCGCTTTCAATCTATATATCATGGAACTGTAGGTGTTATTTGTAGAACACGGAACAATAGATACTCAATTTTCAGCCCACCAGGCCGCGAACGTGCGAAAAAAAAGTTCCCAAATATGGAATGAGGGATTCACATATGTTCTATAAAATCTCATGTCCATATTTTATAAAAGTACATGTTTACTATGTGTTGCTCGTTTGTCGAAATACTATTGTATCACTCAGCCAACCACATTGTACAAACTTTCTCGTCTAATTAAATTTTGCAACGTAAATATTTAACAATAATAATTTACCACAGGTCAGCTTCTGAATTTGTATATCGCGGAATTGTCAGTTCTATTTATAGAGCACGGAACAATAGATGCCCAATTTGTTTCCTACCATCTTGACAACCCCCCATCCAAAAAAGTGGCTAAATATGGAATTAATACGGAATCGCTTAAGGATAAAAGAAATTTCAATGTTGAACCAACCAACCTGCAAGTCCTCCTGTCAATTTGTATATTGCGAAAGTGTAGGTGTTATTTGTAGGACACGAAACAATAGAGGCTTAATTTTCAGCTATCCAGTCCGAGAACCCACCCACCAGGCCGAGAACCATCAGCCTTTCATGTCTCATGGGTATATCTTCTGCCCTTTTTCTTTTGTAACCCGCATGATCTCTTTCCATACTTTGGTATTTCTTGGAATCATTTTCGCCATTGTCGCTGCCTTCGTACTTGTTTCCATATATGCAATAATTAAGCTTTAATTCTAGTATCCATCCTGTATCAACCATTAAAATTGTCATTAATGTCTGGAAATCTGAAGAATATTTGTCATTAGTACGAATTAAACTAAATTTTTGCACAAGCATGTTATCCTTTCCAAGTATTCAGTTCAAAGGCGACTCAATCTTTTTTTTTTGTGCGTCGACGGGTGGGTGCTTTCAACAAATTTGTGATTCTTAAATCTCTTTTCACCATCACCGCCACCTTCGCACTTTTTTTCTAATTATGCAATTAGTGAACTGTGATGGTCACAGGTCATTATGCATGAACCCTGAAAATTGTCATTGATCAGTGAAAGGCTCGAGGAGATATTCCATTGATACGCATTAAACCATAATTTGCGGAGGGTTATATTAGCCCTCCTCGATTTTCATTACAAACATCGTCTTGGGCAAACGGAAATTCTTAATAACTTTTGGCAGCAGTTCTCTCCACACACAGTAAACACATTGGGGCATAATGGCCAGAGGTTCCACTATTCCAGGGCATATTCTTACTATTCATCTCTCTCTTCCCAGGAGAAAAATAGGATATGGTCCCTTGGTACACTGAGAGATATATTTCAATCCAAAAACTTCCATGGAAACCCTGGCTGCTCAGAGAACCTACCCAGTTGTAGTCATGGTTGTCGCAGAAGTTGATGCCATGAATTTTGAGCCGGAAGAAGATGATCTGATGGACGATGATACGGCAATGGATGATGGAAATGCAGAGAATATTCCCACTCTTGGGCCGAAATTGAAATCAACCATAATGAATGAACCTTCCCAGCTCCGTGATCGCAGTCATTATAACACCAAAAGGAGTTTCAGAAAAGAAACCAATGGTGAACGCAACAACCACTTTGCACCGCAAAAGTAGGAATTCCATAGTTCCAAATTAATTCGTTCTGGGTGGAAGAGTTTCATTGTAAAGAAGAGTTCCAAAATCTCTCTGCTGCAACGCATTTTCCTACTGGTCATCTCCTTCTACCCAGAATGGACTAATTTGGGCCTCTGAAATTGCACGTGCAAGTTGTTTTTCATTTTCTTCCTCAAGGAAAGCTTCTAAAAAATATCAATTTCAGTAGAGGATGATTCATCGAGGAGAAAACTCCAAGGATATTGCACACTACGAAACTCGTTCCCATGTTTGTTGCAGATACCTTCAATGTTTTGGCCCGAAGAACTGGGTCCAATTTCTAAGCATAGATGTACAGTACTCGGTGTTTTTCTTATTTTTTTAAATGGATTTGATATTAAAATTTTGTTTCCTTGGACTCTTTGTTGCTGCCTCTTTTTTGGGTTTAATGAATGTTTTGATTGCCATGCTTCAGTGCTCTCGTTCTTATTTGATCTTGTGTTTACTAATACCAATGTACAATGTTGCAACAAAATCGTTATTCTTATTTCTAGACATGCAATTATTAAGTTTTAATGCTAACAACCCATAATGCAAAAAGTTTAATACTTGAGTTAATATGTTGCACTAATGGGAGAATGTATCAAGAACACAGTTACACCCACAAGTTCCAATAAAATCCAATCTTCAATAAAGCATTTCCTGGCAATTAGTGCAAAAGCAAGTTTAGTAGCTAAGTTGATATGTTACATTCATGGAATAATGTATCAAGAACATAGCTGCACGTGCACGTTTGGCAGCGATGCGCACTCCTCGGAGCACGATCGCTCTCACCAGGACCTTCTTTTCACATGGCCCGAAGAACTCAACGGTTCATTTATCTCCCAATCGGAAGATCTGCACCCACAGTTCAATCCACTATCCTCCTTCCTTGACTTATCAGAGGATCGGAACTTCGCTCCTCGCAAGTTCAACTATTATACATTATCTCCTCGGATCCCCGAGACCCGAGATGCATCAGTCAACACTGACCTGCTTCATCCACTATCGGGACTTCACTTTATCGCCCTTCGCCGTTTGGGGCATTAACCACTCGGAGTTCAACTCCCAAGATCCAATATGCCGATATGTTGGCAACTCGCGATCTTGCTTCCTCGGATCCTCGCCGCTCGCGAGACCAATCTCTTGGTCCTTCAACTCCCGAGACCTGATGTCCCGAGATCACCTACCACATCACCACTCTTGTGGACCCCGCGATCTACTAGGCTCCTCGGAACTTCGCGCCTCGCTGTCTCGTGATCTCCTTTACGCAAATTTGGAGCCTTACCTCACGAGCTCCCGAAACGCCTGATCCACGAGTCGAGTGATGCTCCTCGTGATCCTACTCGATGCTTCTACCCTTCTAAACTTTGAACTTCCTTTTTCCTACACTGTAAACCTCACGTCCACTTTCTCCTTGTTGCACCCTCGAACAGGAAGTGTCTCTCCACGAGACGGCTCGCCAACCTGCGACTCTTCTTCTCGACCTGTACTTGCGAATTCTCCTTGTCATCTTCCAACAACTCTGAAGGTCTATCCCTCCTAAGCTTTGGCGACTTCAATTCCTTCAGGAAGAACTCCTTGCACGCACCCCTTTCGAAAATTCTTCACCCACGATTAAGTGATGAAGTCCTTGAACCTGCGCACCCTTGCAGCAGAATTCCTTCAACTCTTTGCTCAGAATTGCAACCCTGAGTCGTCGTCTAGACTACGCACGCCTTGCATGGCTTTGGTGCCAATCCTGCACTTCTGAGATAAGAACAAGAGATATCCCTAAGTAAACCCTGCAGTCACGCACTCCTTGCGGACAAACTCAACTGCACTCCTTGAAGGAATTCTCTGGTTTACTTAGAGAAACAATTGAAACTTAATTCCCTATTCTCTCAAACTTCAATCCAACCATGAAATCACATACACAGCATATAAAATCAAATGCATGCCAGGAAGCAAAGTTTCATAAGCACAACATCAATACACAGAGAAAATAACACATAACCATGAGATTGAATCAAAGCTTTCTTCTATTAATTCAATGCCTGTACATGGGTGTTCTCAACAATTCTCTGCTTTCACTCCTTGCTCCTATTTCTCAATAATCTCGATATGATACAATGTACAAAGGAGGGTGTTTATATCCGTTTTCCCTCTCGAATTCCTAATCTATCAAATCTACAATTAAAGTCTTAACTAACAGCATTAAAACTATTAAATGCCTTAGCTACCTAAGGACGAGAGCTTAAAGGCTCAAGGTCCCCTTTATAATACAAATACAAGTGCGCTTCTTTATGAATGCCTTCATTAAAGAGCGGCGCAAAAAATTTCTAACGCATTTCAAAATTTGTAGGCGTTGTCCAGCTGTCCTTTCTGCTCCATGCGCTGGCTCGCTTGATACGCTGGCGATGCTCCTGCATCATACTCCTCGGCTTGAAAATATTCATGGGCTCCTGTCCATGAGCTCCTGCACGGTCCGCCCATGCTTCTGTATCACTGCTTCATTTTCCTAGCTGGCATCTTCCACTGGGTGATTCCTCTATTTCACTAGGTACTCAAAGTACTGCTTCCGCCTGGTCTTTCTTGCTACTCGCTTGTCCAGTATGCACTCCATTTGCGGCTTTTCTACAACTGGTAATTGCTTTTCCCACTAGATCACTGGTTCCTCAGTTCCAGTTTCTGTTTCTCCAGCTCTATATGGGTATAAATCTGAAATATTAAAAATCGGAGATATCCCGATGCCATCCGGCAACTCGATCTCATAGGCATTCTCTCCGAATTTCTTCAGGACTCTGCACGGTCCAATTTTCTTCATCTTTAGCTTGTTATATGTTCCCCTTGGAAACCTCTCTTTCCTTAGATGCGCGAGAACAAGATCTCCAACTTCGAACTGAAGTTGTCTCTTCTGCTGATCGGCTCTGCGCTTGTACTCCTGATTTGAGTCCTGCAGTCGCTGCTTTACCTTCGTGTGAAGTTCTTCCATTGCCTCAGCGAATTCTTATGCACTGGCACTGCTAGTCGTAGCCTGTTCTAACTCCCTGAGTTCAGAAACTCCCCTCGGCTGTGTCCCATACACAATCTGAAATGGAATTTTTCCTGTACTCCGATTCACCGAATCATTGTATGCAAACTTCGCCTGTGGAAAAATGTTGTCCCAGCTGCTATGGTTCTCTGTCACCAAGCTTCTCAGCAAGTTTCCAAGACTTCTGTTGACCACCTCGGTCTGTCCGTCTGTCTGCAGATGGTAAGCTAAACTAAAAGCCAAATTAGTCCCTAGCTTTTTCCATAGCGTCTTCCAAAAATGACCTATGAATTTTGTATCCCGATCCGAGACTATGCTTCTCGGCAATCCATGAAGTCTAACAATTTCTTTGAAGAACAAGTTCGCGATGTGGGTCACATCGCTGGTCTTCTGACACGGTATAAAATGTGCCATCTTTGAAAACCTGTCCACCACCACAAAGATGGAATCAACTCCTCTCTGCGTTCTTGGCAATCCTAGAACAAAATCCATGCTAATTGCCTCCCATGGCCTCTCTGGTATGGGCAACGGTTGATAAAAACCCGTGTTTTGTTTTCTGCCCTTCGAATTTTGACAAATATGACACCTGTCAACAAACCGTTTTACATCTGCATGCATTCCTGGCCAGAAATATGATTCGCTCAGCTTGGCGAATGTTTTGTCATGTCCAAAGTGACCTGCTAAGCCTCCGCTGTGCTTTTCCTTCACCAAATTCTCCCTCATGGAGCAACTCAGAATACACAGCTGGTTGCCTCTGAACAACAATCCATTCTCAATCATGTAATCTATCCAGGGACTCTGATCCCTAAGGACTAGGTTCTCGGCTGCTTCATAAGCTTCCATGAAATCTGCATCTCCTGTGTACATGTCCTTCAGATTCTCAAAACCCAACGTTTTGACTCTGAACTCCTGCAGCAACAAACATTTCCTGCTCAAAGCATCAGCCACTTTGTTAGCAGTTCCTGAAATATGTTTGATTACAAATGTAAAATTTTGCATGTACTCTACCCATTTTGCATGCTTCTAGTTCAACTTATCCTGTTGACTCACAAACTGCAATGCATGATTATCGTTGTACAATACAAATTCCTTGGGTATCAAGTAATG
Organism: Picea sitchensis; assembly: GCA_010110895.2. Lineage (NCBI taxonomy): Eukaryota > Viridiplantae > Streptophyta > Pinopsida > Pinales > Pinaceae > Picea > Picea sitchensis. The sequence goes on along the minus strand of SNQJ01S0055041.1, from coordinate 20,090 downwards.
CCTCCACTTCTTTAATGCTTGTATGATGGCATAAAACTCTTTATCATACGTGGAGTATTTCATCTTTGCTTCATCCAGCTTCTCACTGAAATATGCAACTGGTCTGTCATCCTGACTCAAGACCCCTCCAGCAGCATACCCACTGGCATCACATTTCACCTGAAATGTCTTCTGAAAATCAGGCAGCACTAGAATTGGTTGCTCTGTGATCTTTCGCTTCAACAGATTGAAGCTCTTTTCAGCCTCTGCTGTCCAGTGAAAAGTCTTATGTCGCTTCTTCACTGTGTCCATCATCGCTGCGCTAATTCCACTAAAATTTCTAATGAATTTTTGGTAGAAACTACCCAATCCATGGAAACTCCTCACCTAGAAAACATTTCTCGATGATGGCCAATTCTTTATCACTTCCACTTTCTCAGGATCCATCTTCAACTCATTTGCCGAAATCACAAAACCCAAATAAATGAGCTCTGTTTTCATTAAGGAACACTTCTTCATGTTGACCAACAGCTTCTCCTGCTGCAATCTTCTCATCACAATAGCCAAATGTTTCAAATGTTCGGCCTTCGTCTTGTTGAAAATCAATATGTCGTCCATATATACAACAACAATTTTTTCGATGAATTCCCTCAGGACTTCATTCATCAGTCTCATGAATGTGCTCGGCACGTTTGTCAAGCCAAACGGCATGACCAGCCATTCGTACAAACCTTCGTTTTTCTTGAATGTTGTCTTCCATTCATCACTCTCTCTCATTCGAATCTGATGATACCCGCTCTTGAGATCAATCTTTGAAAAATAATTTGCCCCACTCAGGCAATCCATCAGATCATCCATTCTCGGCAGTGGAAATCTATACCTGATGGTAATTTTATTGATTGCTCTGGAGTCTGTACACATTCTCCAGCCACCATCCTTCTTTGGACTTAGTACTGTTGGAACAGCACATGGACTCAGACTCTCTCTGACCAATCCTTTATCCAGCAAATCCTGCACTTTCCTTTTGACCTCCTCGTTCTCCTGAGGTGTCAACCTGTATGCTGCCTTATTCGGAAAACTTGCTCCGGGTATGAGATCGATGTGATGACTCACACTCCTCATCGGTGGCAACGAATGAGGTAGTTCGTCCACAATGATGTCAACAAACTCTCCCAACAGTTCCTGAATCTCACCTGGTAGGTCGTCCACTCTTGTGCTAGTCAGGACAATCCTTGGTTTCTTGACCACAAATAATTGTGGATCTTCGTTCTTCTCCATCTCTGTGAGAATCTCCTTCCCACTCATGAGAATTATGGTATTGCTTACTTCCGGCTTCACTTCTTTATCTTTTATCGGAAGTAGCCTGTGTGTCCTTCCATCTTTCTCCAAGGTATATGTGTTCATCCTCCCGTCATGAACCACATTTCTATCATACTGCCATGGTCTACCCAATAATACATGACAAACATCCATGGGAATGACATCAGATAGGAATTTATCCTTATATTCACCCATTTTGAAATCAACTAAACATTGTTTAGTGACACTCACCTGATGTCCCTACTGCAACCATGATACTTTATATGGACTCGGGTGATCAGTCGTTTCTAGCTCCAGTTTTTCCACCATCTCGGTCGAAATGAGATTGTCGGTGCTTCCGCTATCCACTATGACCTTGCATTTCCAGCCCTTGGTCTTGCACGTGGTCCTGAACAGTCTGGTTCTCTGAGCTGTGTCCTCCACCTCTTTCTCGAGTGTCAAGAGAACTTTGTGCACCGTTAGCGACTTCCCACTTCCGGTGTCTTCACTCTCAGCATCACGCCTCTGCGCCTCAGCGATGTGAGTTTCTCCTCTGTCCATTTTCCTGTCTGGACAATCAACAGCTTTGTGTCCATCCTTTCCACATGCAAAGCATGTGATGATTTCTCCTCTGCCTCTTCCTCTACCTCTGGTACGAGGAAAAGTGTTTGCATCAGCATATCTGCCACCCTGCTCTGTATGCTGCCTCCTCGACTCAGCATATTGTTGCCTCTGTTGTGAGGTTCCGCCTTTCTCAATCTTACCTTGAGGTCTCTTCCACTCCTCCTTGGGCTTCTGAATCCTTTCTTGGGCAACTGCCTTGCCTCTGGGCTGACTCCTGCCTCGCCCTTACTGACCTTGCTTGCAGCTCAGCTTCTCCTCGGCTTTCAGAGCCATCTCGTAAGCATCTTCAACTATTCTGATGGTTACCATGCTTAACTCATCCTAAATGTCATATCTCAGACCATTCAGATATCTTGCCACCTTCTCATCATCGCTCTCTCGATGACCTTCTCTAATGTTGAGCCTGCAAAATTCTTCGGTGTACTCCTTCACCGTCATCAGTTTCTGTCTCAGGTTCTGCATTCGCCTAAACAGTGTGATCTGATAGTCTCTAGGGATGAATTTCACTTTCATCTTCACGATCATCCTGTCCCAGCTCTTGATCTTCTGTTTTCCTTTGGAACGTCTATCTACCTGTAGCTCATCCCACCATAATGTTGCATGTCCCTTCAATCGGGTGACAATGTGTCTGACTTTCTTGTCCTCTTCGATCTCCTCATAATCGAAGTAGGTGTCAAGAGCTCGGATCCAGTCCAATAGCTCTTCTGCATCCATGATTCCCTCATAGACTGGAATGTCCATTTTCGCCTTCTCACCCATTATGACAATGGCTTTGATCAATCGCTCGGTTGATGCATCTTCTGTTGTGACCTCTTATGCATGTCCAGCTTCTTCTTCAACTTCGGAATCACTAAGATCCCCAGCACCAGCTCTGCGTCTTTGTGTTGTTTCCATCTCCTCGAGTATTTCTCGGAGATCTCTCATCTGGCGCTCAATTTCTGGGTTTCCTGCTGGCCTTCCTCTTCTTTTAGCATCCCTGTCTTCTCGATCAAGTGACTGCCTTTCTCTTCTGGGCAGCATGGTGTAATCTGCTTCTCTCTGCTACCGGAACAAAGAGAACTCTTCTCCCGCTCTGATACCACTTGGCGGCGATGCGCACTCCTCGGAGCATGAATGCTCTCACTAGGACCTTCTTTTCACACGGCCCAAAGAACTCAATGGTTCTTTTATCTCTCAATCAGAATATCTGCACCCACAGTTCAATCCGCTATCCTCCTTCCTTGACTTATCGGAGGATCGAAACTTTGCTCCTCGTGAGTTCAACTATTATACATTATCTCCTCGGATCCCCGAGACCCGAGATGCGTCAGTCAACGCTGACCTGCTTCATCCACTATCGGGACTTCACTTTATCACCCTTTTCCGTTCGGGGCATTAACCACTCGGAGTTCAACTCCCGAGATCTGATATGCCAAGATGTTGGCAACTCGCGATCTCGCTTCCTCGGATCCCCGCCGCTTGCGAGACCAATCTCTTGGTCCTTCAACTCCCGAGACCCGATGTCCCGAGATCACCTGCCATGTCACCACTCCTGTGGACCCCGCGATCTACGAGGCTCCTCGAAACTTCGCACCTCGCTATCTTGTGATCTCCTTTACGCAAATTTGGAGCCTTACCTCACGAGCTCCCGAAACGCCCGATCCACGAGTCGAGTCACGCTCCTCGTGATCCTGCTCGACGCTTCTGCCCTTCTAAACTTCTAACTTCCTTCTGCCTACACTATAAACCTCACATCCACTTTCTCCTTGTTGCACCCTCAAACAGGAAGTATCTCTCCACGAGACGGCTCGCCAACCTGCGACTCTTCTTCTCGACCTGTACTTGCAACTTCTCCTTGTCGTCTTCCAACAAATCTGAAGGTCTATCCCTCCCGATCTTTGGTGACTTCAATTCCTTCAGGAAGAACTCCTTGCACGCACCCCTTTCAGAAATTCTTCACCCACGATTAAGTGATGAAGTCCTTGAACCTGCGCACCCCTGCAGCAGAATTCCTTTAACTCTTTGCTCAGAATCACAACCCTGAGTCTTCGTCTAGCCTGTGCACGCCTTACACGGCTCTGGTGCCAATCCTGCACTTCTGAGATAAGAATCCCTAAGTAAACCCTGCAGTCACGCACTCCTTACGGACAAACTCAACTGCACTCCTTGCATGAATTCTCTGGTTTACTTAGAGAAATAATTGAAACTTAATTCCCTATTCTCTCAATCTTCAATCCAACCATGAAATCACATACACAACATATAAAATCAAATGCATGCCAGGAAGCAAAGGTTCATAAGCACAACATCAATACACAGAGAAAATAACACATAACCATGAGATTGAATCAAAGCTTTCTTCTATTAATTCAATGCCTGTACATGGGTGTTCTCAACAATTCTCTGCTTGCGCTCCTTGCTCCTGTTTCTCAATAATCTCGATATGATACAATGTACAAAGGAGGGTGTCTATATCTGTTTTCCCTCTCGAATTCCTAAGCTATCAAATCTACAATTAAAGTCCTACCTAACAGCATTAAAACTATTAAATGCCTCAGCTACCTAAGGACGAGAGCTTAAAGGCTCAAGGTCCCCTTTATAATACAAATACAAGTGCACTTCTTTATGAATGCCTTCATTAAAGAGCGGTGCAACAACTTTCTAACCCATTTCAAAATTTGTAGGCGCTGTCCAGCTGTCCTTTCTGCTCCATGCGCTGGCTCCCTTGATACATTGGTGATGCTCCTGCATAAACGTTGCAATCAAATGTAGTCTTCAACAATGCATTTGCGGACAATTAGTAGATCACGGTTTTGCAACAATAGGGCTTCTTTGAAACCAATTCGGCTTACAAAAACTTCCTTCTGCCTTTTTATTTTCCCACTCTTTTATTCCCTCTAGTTTCTCTTCCTAGTTACTTAATCGTTTATTTTCCCGAGAATGCATTGCTCCGCAACTTTGCGGATTCACGCATTTAAAACGACCGCTTCCCCTTTCTTTAAATTGACCCTCTATTGTTCCCTATCCCATAACTGGCACCTAGAGTTCCACCATATAGAAATTGACAGGCGGACTTGTGCGGTGGTCCGGTCAACATTCCACTTCTACTTTTCCATGACCTCCAAACAACATTCATAGCTCCACTATATACAAATTGACAGATGTACAAATTTGAAACCATTCTTAGATCATACCCTTTTCCATATTATGGTCCACCTATCATGCCCTTTTCTGTGGTGCACATTTTTGCACTAAAAACTTTCGAGAAATACAATTTAACCATCGGGTCCTCACATATTTAGTGGAACAATTGTCACCCCATTTTGAAGCTCGTCTGTCCACTTTCCATACTTTTCCATTTGTTCAAATTTCTTAGGGTAATTGTCGCTTTGGCGGGTTCAAGATATATTCAGTTCGTAGTGGTTGTTTCCTATGCCCGTGCCCCTTTGCAATTAGTAGTTGGCAATTATATATTAGATCTTATTTCTATGCATGAAATTAGAAATTTCCCTATTCCATACTTAGCCACTTTGCCAGAATTCCACAAATATACAAACCGGTGGTTGAACTGCCCCATCATGATCTCTTCCGTTTTACACATTTTGCACTCAAAAATTTCGAAACATGAAATTTCACTATGCAACACTCGGTTGTCCTGACTATTCCTGTAACCCTTTTTTGAATCCTGTCCGACCTCTTTTCAGAGCTTTCCATTCTTTCCTTGCTCTCTGTCGTCTCCATCACCCTCGCACTTCTCTATAATAAAACAAAATAAAAAGTTATATATATACATATCTTGTTTCTAAATATGGAATTACTGGCATTTAATTCTAACAGGTCATCATGCAGAAATCGTATATATTATCATTGATGGGCGAAAGGCTCGAGGACATCTCATATTCATGCGCCTTAAACTAAAATTTGATGCACATTAAACTAAAATTTGCGGGGGGGTTATATTATCCCTTCCGAGTGTTCACTTCAAAATCATGAAATCTCGTTCACACAGCGTGGACTTCACACGTTCATGAAACCTCCATTCCTTAATTTCTCTTCATTGTACCCGCCACCTTCGCATTTCTAAATATGCAATAAATAAACTTTACTGCCAATAGGTCATCATGCACCACCAATACAGATTGTCATTAATCAGCGAAAGGCTCGAGGAGCTTTCCCATTCATAAGCATTTAACCAAGATTTAGAAAAAAGTTACATTATTCACTCTAACTGTTCATTTAAACCATCATCTCCAGCAAAACAACCTTCTCATAAACCCATGGCATCAGCTCGGCACCAGTTCTGTGGAGATACAGTGAACATCTTCGGGCATGAGAACCATAACTTCCACTGGTATAGGGCATATTCTTATTACTCAACCTCTATCGCAGAGAACCAAGTAATTTGGACCTACGGGATTGCTCATGCAAGCTATGTCCCTGAGGTTTTTGACTGTAAGGACTTGGTCTCTTGGTGCGCCGATAAATTTATTGCAGAGAAAATAATTATTCCACTGCACAACTGCACTCCTGTTTCTTTGTCGCCTCGAGTCTTTCGCTAGAAGTTGAAATTTCCCGAGCCAACATTATAGATTGCAAACAATTCCTAGCAAATAATAATAACTTATTAGACCTCTTGCCCCTTTTTTTGGAAAACCCGAATCTAGTTCTTGAATATATTACAAACATCCAGGTTAGTTCATTTAAAAATCCATTTCACGAAATTGCCTGGTTGTTTACAAGAATAACGAGAAAGGAGTCAATAGATAGTATTTCCCACATGGCTCTTTATATTTTGTATTTTATAGTCAACTAACAAGCCATTTTTTATTGGAGCAAGTTAATTTCCTATGAAATCTCTTCCCAATTGTCAAGCTACAAAAGGGAAAATAAATTTTATATTTCATCCTATTTATTTTTTGCAATAACATATTCATGTCGATTTCCACAATTGTCTCTATCCAAGAATGTCAACTGTGAATTCCACTTAGTAACATTCTGGTACCAGGCCTTGTGGAAACACAAGGCTTCTCACTGTTTTTATGAGGTTTTTAATGGATTCCTGTCTATTTTCAAAGTTTTGTTATTAAGAGAAGATGTTCCCCACATATCTGAACAAGAAACTATTTTTTTGGACAAAAAGGGGACACTCCAACATTTGAATAATTACACTGTCATAAGAATTTTTTGGCTCCGTGGAACAACCTACTCTCCTTCCATGTCACATTACAGACATAATTTTTATTGCAGATGTAGCACGTCAATATAGCTACTGGTTCCATCTGTTCCCAAGGAAGAAAAAAAAATAGTTCATTCCTCTGCCTTGGAAAATAGGGGAGTTCGTGTTGAAAAACGTCAACGAAATTAATGATTTCATGGCACATTTTAGCATCTCCAACCTCAGATATGCTGAATACATAAGAGGATTCGACCCCTATGATATTTTTAGACAACATTTACAATCACTTGGCCTTAGCGATTGTTTTGTAAATAAACACCTGCCCAAAAACAGAGATAGTGACGGTCCTGCCTCTAATGTCGACGACGTAGAGATAGTGCAAAGCTGCAATAAATTGTACATGCAATAGGGGAAAGACCCCAATGACAAGAGTATGCAATCCGCAAATACCACTCCAAAATGTACGACATCCCAGAGCATCACTCCAACTGCTCATCACAGCAACAAAGAAACCCAGAGTTCTTCAAACGGAGGAGGAGATAATGACCCTCCTCACTCTAAAATTGATAGTTCTCACAAGCTTCCAGTAGAGAAGAAGAGAAAAAAAAATGTGGGGCAGGTGGAAGAGCCGAAAATTCAGAGTGAGAACATGGAAGTTGGTACTGATCTAGATGCCATGTTCCCCTTGCTTGATCAACCCAAATACGCCATTCCCCATAGCCATTCAATGGACATATCCATTACCCAAAATTTTGATGATGATTAATCCTTCGTGTTCCAAAGCGTTGTTTTTGATAGCAAGAACAAAAAATTAATATTTGAGAAAAAAAATGTTAAAAATATCAAAGGAAAATCTCGTTCAGAGGTTGACGTTGCCAACATGCGGCCATCCCAAATCTATCAACTTCACACTGTGACCGGAGAAGCATTTAATGATTCCATTGGATGCATCAAGAGCCAAAATGCTAGACTGAAGGACCGAGTCAAGGAATTGGAAGACGCTTTCTTTCCTATCCCATTGCTTTCCGATCCTTTCGCAATAGCTATGCATGGCACTCCTGCACCCAATGTAAAAGAATCCTCCACCCTCCTCGCATCTTCTAAGGGATATGTGGAGAATAGTATCAAAAAAAGAATGGAACTGGTTACCAAGGCATGGAAAATATCACAAACAATCATTTCCCTTGGCTTTTGCAAGCCAAATTAAAAGATGAAGAAAATTTATTTTTAAAAATGGTCATCCCTTTTGGCAAGGTTGTTAACAATATGACAGAAACAAAAAGAAGAGAAGAAGATCTTCCATCCAAAAACTGAATCGGGTAATTGAATGCATGTTGGAAAGAAAAAGTAAAGAACCCGCGTCTCAATGTTCAGTCATGTGAACAAGCCATATCGAAGAAAGATAAATTATTCATAAAGCTGTCAAATATAGACTTAGCCAGGAAAACCAACGACTTCCAAGACCCCCACTTAATCGCAAACTCCTTGCCCTTAACCAGGCAAGAGTTCAATAAACAGGTTGCTATGTTGAAGACCTTGTCTCTGAAAAAGTTTTACAGCATCCTTCAATTTGATCAAGCTCACGTCCATGACTAGCTAGTCAGATATGCAGTACAGAATGAGGAAATTCATCAGGCTCTCTCTAATCTTTCTATCGACTTCCAGGAATTATAAAATGATCTTTTCAACATCAAAATCCAAAATGAGATCAACGTCACCCCAATGAGAGGCTACATTGAAGAATGGCTCGAAAGGAAATTGAAACAGGAGACCAACAAAAGACAACAAGCAGTTGCCAGCATTCCAGCAGATGTGGAGAACATCCTTGAAACCGAAGACCTCATCGACATCAATGAAACGAGAGTCGCAAGAAAATAGAAAAATCCCTCATATGTACCCTCACTGTAAGTTTACTCATTGCATTTCCTTTCTTTCTCAGCCCAATTATTCCACTTTCTTAAATAAATATGTATAGGCAAACACTTATACCTTTCCATTTATTTTATTTTGCAACTACTGCACTCTATCTTCTTTTCACAATCTTGTTTCTTGTACATATTACTTTAATGGTCTGCAGGAGCCCCAATCCCAGACTACATGACAAACACATTGAAATTCCGGTTTATATGTAACAGACTTTAATTTTTTTGTATATTTCAAAATTTGCAATGGTATGTAACAAACTTTTATTTTTTGATAGATTTCAAATAAAAATGCATTTAAATTTTTATATTTTACAGACTCTATTCTTATCTTTCAACACTCTGTATAACAAATGCATTTATTTTTTAATATGTTAGACTTTTATTCTTATCCTTCAACATTCTGTATGGCAAATGCATTTACTCTTTTGTATGTTACAAACATTTATTTTTATATATATTTCAAAATAAATGATGTTCAACAATGCAAGCGTCATTTACTTATATCCCATGTTCACAAATGCATTTAAATTTTTATATTTCTTATCTCCTATTAATTTTATGTCATCATATATTTTTATCTTTCACCAAACCATATGGAAAATGCATTTAAATTTCCAAATTTAATCTTGCACTGTAAAAAAATTCTTTACTTTCTTATATACTTTCAAAAAAATTAGGTTTGCTATATACTTTCAAAAATTACATGTTGCTCTGCCTGCCAACCGTCATTTACTTTTGCCCCATCTTCCGTGATATACATGTTGCACACAACATTTCCCTGATATACATTTTGCACCAAACACTTCGTTTCATTTACAATTTGACCCCATTTTCCACAATTTACTTTCTAAACTCGTTGACAGAGACTGCGCTGCCACGCAACCTTGTTTCTTTTAAGGGTATATTCATTTTTACTAAAACATCTATCAACTTCAAAAAGAGATTCTAAACAATCATCTTTGTTATATAACAATGCACTCCATCTTAAACTTTGGGAATGCCCCCAATCATTATGCTTACTCTTTATTTTGTGAATTTATTTTTCCAAGCATCTATCCACTTAAAAAAAAGGATTCTAAGCAATCATCTTTGTTATATAACAATACACTCCATCTTTTTCTTGAACTTTGGGAATGCCCCAATCATTATGCTTATTCTTTATTTTGTGAATTTATTTTTCCAATACATGTTATTTAGGGAGTGGGATGAAATTAGAATCTTTAAATAAGTGTCTATTTGATTTAGTTTCCAAAGCATATGTGGTGAAACTTCATAAATAACCTATTGCTTGGATGTAAAGATCAAAGAAACTCTCTTATTATTTATGTATATTTGAAAAAGTAAGTGTAAACAATGATTTACATTAGCTCTCATAACAAATTATAAAACCGAATTGGACCATTACTTTGTTTTTTTAATAATAAAATAATTAAGAAATAAATTGTTTATTGCTGAGATGAAAGAAAACGAAAGGAGTTGATAGAAAGGGAGGAATATAGGTACAAATTTGTTGTCCCGTCCTCATTCAAACCCAATTGGTGTAGTGGGGCCCTTGTAGTGTACACTACATATTTCTCTACCAGGTAGCGACAATACAATACGTCATGTTGAGGAACATATGCGTGCCATTATCATTGTTAAAGCAATTATCAATTGTTGGGTATAGTTTGTGTAATGATAATGGAAAATCCATAATGGTACAACGATTGAATTTTTTGAAGCATCACTGTACAATGTCTTATCTATATAGCGCATAGCGCATACATTCGAGGGTGGAAAAAAACATGTTCTCTCATGCATGAGATAGAGAATTTTATGGATTCATAAGAAATCAATAAACAACAACATTGTCATTAGACAAGAATACTAATAACAATAATTAACAATAATTCAAGAAACAAAATCAATGGCTCATGGAATGGCGTTTGTGTTTGGGGTGGATTTTCTTGAAAGGTTAATAATTTAATTGGATTTTTATGATGAATTTTTCTAGTTGTTTGGATTTTTTTCATCATTTTCATGTTTTTTTTTTCCTTCATCATGAAGCCATTTTCTTCAAGGTGTACACTTACCCCAATGACAACACTACCTTGTAAACAATCCCCTAGATCCTTTGCCTAACACATCTCTTGTTCAGATTCTCCATCACTTGCAAAATTTGATTTAATTTGGACGGCATTTCCATGGAATTTTCCTTGTATTTAGGGCTCAACTTGAATTCAAGGAATGATAATCTACGTTTTCCTAAAACCTTACTTATTAAACTCTATTACGAATAGGGTCAAGGGGCAGAGAGTTGGTGAAAGAAGAGACAAGCAATTATAAAGAGAACACTAGCCATTGCTTGGACACTCCCATCTCCACCTTGACACTACTATATATCAAGAAGAAATTAATCTTTAATGATACCTAAGATGAATAAAAAAAAAATTGATATTTAAATATCCTTTAAATGGATATGTGTGTGTGCGCACATGCCCTTTTTTCTTCAATTTTTTTATATTACGGATTTTTTGTTTTTTATTTTTTTAAATTTTGATTTATAAACATTAAC
>SNQJ01S0055039.1:99651-114202 GCA_010110895.2 Picea sitchensis | reverse complement strand
TGGTGGCTCAAGTTAAAATAAATGAACTGTGAGTTTGTTGACCTTGGGCATATCCTCACATGTGAATGTCGACACTCCTAGTCGTTCTGAAGGAAGGAGTTTGTTAAGCTGAGGAGAGGTAGTGCATGTATGCATAGAGTCTCTATGAGGCAGGAAGAGACCAAGAACCTCTTAAGTTCTACAGTTGATAAATGAGCGCAAGGGATGCACATAAGATTTCTCTATGTGTTAAGTTCATGATAATTAATGCAAAATACCTAAGTATTTTAGAGCTGAGAAAGTTGTTGGCCCTTGACCAAGTTTTGAGGATTCTTGGTCATATTTGACCTAACTTTGGGACTTTGACAGGCTGTTGAAGGTAGAGCACAAGATGAAGCAGAGATCACGGGATCTTGACCCCTTTTAGGGACCTTTTATGGATTTGGGATGATGTAACGGGTATGGGAATGTCGGTCCATGGGTTCACCCATGCTTAGGCCTATGTTGTATGTATAAATAGATGTTAGGTGATGTAGTGAGGATATAGAGAAACAAATGGCTAAGTGCTAGAGTTGGATCTATGTGATCAAGAGTGGTAAGTGATTTGGTGCATACTATGTGAGATTTGCAGAGCTAAGTGCAAGTCATTGTAAGAGACTGTAGAAGGCTGCGTGCTTAGATCTACTTAAGGAAGGAGGATCTAGTGAGCTGCGTAGGTCTCCTGTCCTCTACGGAGTAGGGTTTTTGAGGCTTTGTGCATGTAACCTATTGAAGAAACTAATAAAGAAGACAAAGATTTGGTGGACGTAGCCCCAAGGTGGGGGTGAACCACGTACATGTTATGTTTCTCTACTTTTGATCTAAAAATGAAGAAGACTTGAAAAACTTGAGAATTATTGCAAGTAAATGTTATGTGTTTAAGGAAAAAGGATCAGTTTGCAACACATAGATTAAAGGATTACTTATGTAAAATACTCATAGACAACAGCATAATCAATGAACATAAGCACATAAACACATCAATTTGATAAAGGAGTTGACCCCTCTCTTGGGCTACATCTCTTGGTCCAGCTTCCAATGGATCATTATTATTAATTGATCAAAGTTCTCAAAAACATGTCTTACAATGCTCAAACTGACAAACCGACTACTCCAATGGCTTCAGAGCATCCAAAAACCCCTGTCTGGGCTCTTTCGGCACCTCAATCGGTCAAAAAACGAAGAAGTTAGGCCTCCTGGAAGTCTTCCCCTTCAAGCTTGTTGTCTCTGCATCTACAAATTGCACCCTTCTTGTTTGAACCTGGATCACACGCAAATTTAAGCGTGAAAACCCAGCACCGGGCGCAACCGCACCAATGGTGCAAACCGTAGGATGGTTAAGGGTGCGCCAGCCCCTAACCGCCTAGGCACCTGGGCATATGGGTCATGTGACCACTCGTATGGGAAAAAAGTGGTTAAACCGTTACCAAACCGTGTAACTCCCTCCGCGCTCCAGGTCACGGGCATATGGTGTATGACATGGAACCATGGCTAAGTGTTAAACCCCACGCCAATGGTTACAATCGCACGCATACATATTATACTATAGTCATATTCTTTGAAACAAAACCATGGGTTATGTAATATGAACTCCGCACATTCCAACTGTCGGCTATACCATATATGGTATGGTCACATGTGAATACAAATGACCGCGGGTCGGGGCTAAGCCCTGACCCGTCCCCCCCGCCATTCAATACATAGTGCGAATTCAAATACATTTAAACACACTTATGTAACAAGGAACAAAGAGCGGTGTAATGGTCGAGTGGATGTTTGTGAAGATTTATGTGGTGGGGAGGTCCGGGGGTCGAACCCCACGGACTCCAATCCATTTTACATACAACCAATCAGCCAATTCCGGGGTGCCACGTGGCAGCCCACGATTGGGCCATGTGGCACCCAATCATTGACCAACAAAACTGCCATGTGTCGACACCTGATTTGACCATGCCAACCAACCGGATTCTGCCACATCACTTCTGTACAGTCGTATGGTCCTGCCACGTCAGACTGTACGGACTGTACAGACTGTACAGTCAACATCATTTTTTTTCCCTGTTTGACTTGATGAACATATCGCTATATCTCTCACTCCCGATGTCCATTTGAGATGAAACAAGTTGCGTTGGGTTCGCAATGTTGAGGCATACGCTCTTGTCCGGTTTGAAGCGATTCCGAGCACTTTGAATTTTTGAGCAAAATTTGATCCCCTGATCAACTTTGTGCAATGTGTTGATATGATTATATGTTAATATTCTTAGTGATTTAATATAGATGAATGATCTATTGATTCTTAGTGCTTAATAATATGGATGGATGTTAGATATGACTTATATACACGTGCTTAGTGCTGAATCTGTTAAGATCTGATATGTTTCGTCATGCTAAGTGTTGTTAGATGCTAGATCTGGTTGAATAATGTGATTCTCTGTAATTAGGGTTTAATTGCATTGTAACTAAGAACTAAATATCGATGAATGTTAAATGTCGAGTGCCTTGATTAGAATCATAGATCTGTGTCATAGTTAAGGTTGCAGACACTGGAGTCCTGCAACCACCCCTGCCTCTACCTCGGGTGAGACTTCATTTGCTTCGTAGGTTTTGCCGAAAGGGCTGGTAGTTAGGGTTTTGTTGGTGCATTGTTGTAGCGTTGAACCCTGGGTATGCCCCTATGCTAACAAATGGTTTTGTTGCTGGGACATGAAACTGTGATTGTTGGGAACTGAGGAAAAAGAATCTTTGTGCAAAGACCTGACCTGAAATTGTGAAAGCTCTGTGCATAGATCTGTTGCTTAATTTGTGAAGCTCGGTGCTAATGAAAGAAGTCTGATATTAATAAAAGAGGTAAGATCTGAATGCTTTGTGCTCTGATAAAGGTAATAATAGTGAAAATTTTTAAGATTTGGAACTTTGTGCTTTGTTGAAGATAAGATTAGTAGAATTTGTTGTTTCTAAAGTATGGATCTAGGTATGTTTGATAAGATTTATCCTAGCTTGAAAACTAGGGCATTGATAGAAGAGAGAATATTTGATATGAATATATCTGATCAGAATAGTGACAGATATGTTAAACCTATGCATAGAGAGAATGTTTAGACTAACAAATGGATGTAGGATCCTAGAAATAATTTTTTGTAGGTTAGCTACCATGATCCTAGTGCGCAGTACAAGAAAGGTTGGGGATCATTTAAGAGACAGAGAGGATTAACCCTTTGTTACAGTTTCACAAGACCGAGACATATGGCTAAGGAATTACCTAGTAGAAGACCTAGTTTCCTATGTTGTAAAGCTATGGACCATGAAGTATTGAATTACCCTAGAATGATTTCTATTGTTGAAAGAATGAATATGAACCAAGAAAACCCTAAGGTAGATCCAGAAACTGAGATTATGATAGAACCCTAGAAAGAATCGGAAAAAGTATTGCCATAGATGAAAGAAACCCTAAATGACCACTGACATATCAGCTTATCAGATATCTTCAAAGAAAAAGAGTACATTGAAGCAATAATAGGAGACTTCGACATTGACTGTGTTCTGGATGAGGAAACATAGGTGAATATCATGACCAAAAGAACTTGGGAAATTCTAGGAAATCCTGCTATGATTCCTTCATTGGGAGGAATAGGATTATTCAGAGGAAAGTTGATAACCCTATGTGGAAGACTTACCAAGATATCTATGAGTGCTCATGGAACTTCGATAGAAGAAGAATTCTAATTTGTTAAATTTATTGAGAACAACGCTCCATTTGCTATGTTATTAGGAAAACCTTGGATTGAAGGAGATCAGACCAAAAGAAAAGAAGAGGAAATCTTAGAGCAAAAGAAGCAAGATTTAAAATATTTCATGACTAGGAGGATTGCACACTTGATTGAAGAACATGAGAACCAGGCGAAGCTATTTCAAACCAAAGATTTGGATGTCGAAGTTGGAAGAACATTAGAAGACCCACAAAAGACTGAAGTACTTATTCCAGGTACAGATGAAGTATTACCCTTGATTTCTAGGAAGGAACCTCAACAACGTGAAGTTACTCTACCGAAAGCAGATAAGAATCAGAATGGAAAAAGGAACTCCGAGACGAAGCTCACTGGAAAGAAGGCTAGAAAACTAAGTAAGAAGAGAGCTAAGATTGAAAAGATACAGAAGGTTCCCGAGGGAACTTCATAGAAGGAAAATTTGCAAAATTGGAGCTTTGTCGGAATATCAGAACAATGTCACATGGCACTTCGCCATGGTGAAGCAATATAGCCGTTAGAACAGTATAATTGTTCGACCGACGAACCAAATGGGTAGAAAGACATTTATGGTCAGAAATTTTTCCACCAGACCATTGTGACCGTACCATAATGGAAAAAACTGAGTTAATGAAGGCTCCTCGCCCGTTGCAAGAGATCCGTTGTCGAGTTATCTATTTATCCCGTCGTTCTACGCAACGAGAACACTTTTTCCAATAGTGAATATGAGATCTAGCAGCATAGTTTATTTCACACAATGACCACTACATTAGTGCCATCTATCCCATTGTATTAAATAGTTACTCTTCGAACCCGAGACATTCAACCACGAGAATGCATGTCGGACGAGCTTAACGCTGTAGAGAAAATTGTCGAAGAAGTTCTTATTGACCTACTGACTGAAAGGGTAATGTTTGAGAGAGTGATGTATGAAAGTATTCAAGCATCATATATGAGAGGAATGCAAGCCTCTCCATCAACTTCTCATGGAGCTGGATCATCCCGACCATCAACAGAAAAGAGAACCAAACACAAAGATGACCTAGCTAATGCGAAGTTGATCTTGTAAATATTGTTGGATTACATCCCACCTCTGGCCAGGGAAGTGATTCAAGATAGCGTACCAAGAGAATTCGAGTACATGATGGTTACTGCATACCTCCTGAAGGGGATATGGGTCAGAAATTTTTCCACCCTAATTCATTGTGACCGCACTCATAATGGAAAACCGAAAGCATCGAAGGCTCCTCACCGCTGTGTAAGAGATCCGCTATGAAGTTATCTATTTATCCCACAGTTTCACTGAGAACACTTTTTCCAATAGTGAATATGAGATCTAGCAGCATAGTTTATTTCACACAATGACCACTACATTAGTGCCATCTATCCCATTGTATTAAATAGTTACTCTTCGAACCCGAAATAATCAACCATGAGCATGCATGTTCTGGACGAGCTTAATCTACCAGAGAGAAAATTTTCGAAGAAGTTCTTATTGATCTAATGACTGAAAGGGTAATGTTTGAGAGAGTGATGTATGAAAGTATTCAAGCATCATATATGAGAGGAATGCAAGCCTCTCCATCAACTTCGCTGAGCCGATCATCCCACCATCACCGTAAAAGAGAACCAAAACACAAAGATGACCTAGCTAATGCGAAGAAGATCCCGTCAGTCTTGTCAGATTATATATCGCCTTTGGTTGGCACGGTGAATTGTGACAGTGTGCTACGATATTTCGAATATACCATAGTTACTGGATACCTTCCGAAGGGGATACATCTAGTCTGAATGCAACAAGATTAGATCGCGACGTTGAAGTTCAAAGAATTCAACCTAAGATAAAAAAAATTATAGTATGCTTGAACCATATAAACAATTCTATCAGACAAAGGGGAAGAACTCAAAAAATAATCCTCAAACTATGGATGATGAACCTCGTGGTGCCCAATTTTGTTAAACCATTACAAAATCCCACACTTCATATGGCACCAGGAAGTCAATGCCTATGTCAAGTTATTACTTTCATTGCCATGGTGACTACTTATGGCTATACCACCGTATCACCGCTGACCACATTGATCCATAGGATCACCGCCAGGCTTCATAAGGACCTCGAATCAGGAGGTTCTATCCATGGAAATCCATAGATCATGCACTAGCACAAAAAAATCAAGGATACATATGATGATTTCGGGGAACACGAGGTTACAAGGTAGCCTCCATCCGTATCGGCATAAGGTGCCTCACCTGTCAGTTAATTTCAGGAAATTTAGTAAGGAAGAATAGACCCACACAACGTCACATAATTTGTTGTTGACCTCGTGGGAAAGTGCTAGAAGGTTTACAGATGAAATCTAAGGAAGTACCCGGTGAATCAATTGAGCTAGATTGTCATGAGCATAGATCGCATATGAGTTCCACCGGCTCCTCGACTTTATCGCCTTTGTTGTATTGGATACGTCGGTTATGTGACCTTCCTAGATGTTTAACCATTCGAAATTTTTGCCGTGGAAGTTCACTACCCTTTGGTACTCGAAAGATATGAATAAACAATGGCATTCAACATTTTTTTTCATAATGCACAACCTTTCAAACAGAGATCCATAGAAGTAGAACCCTGCATGAATCCAAACACCTTACAGAGATTCCAAACCTTGATGAAGTTATGTGTAGATCGACACTTCATCTACCTACATCATGAGCCGATGAACATAAGGAACAAATTGGTACCATACTACAAGCTCATGAAAGAGGATCTTGAGGAGATCACTAAGGACCGGTCAGAGGACCTCTTTATTCCAGCAGAACCTGCGGAGATATATGACATCGACAACCCAAAAAACTGCACAGGATACACCCAAACCCAGCAGAACAAAGAAGACCAAAGAGGTCCAGCAACTGAGCAATGCATCAGAAGAAAATACTTCAAGATCACCGAATCGAGGGGCGATGACGGCTAGAAGAAGAATTAAATGGCACAAGAGGTAGATGAAATAAAACAAGGAAAAGTAACAACGCCTCGAGATGAGACCAATCCCCTGAAGAAGAGGGAAGGTTTGCCTCCAAAACCTTTTTCTGGAAGAAATTGAGAGCCACCATGACCAAGATGAAGACTGCACTCACCATTGACTTCACTCCATCATAGCAACTTTGAATGATGCTTCACTGGAGATTGCGGAGAAACAAGAAGCTAAGCAGGAGTAAATGTACATGATAGACTTAACGTATTCAGCTTGAGGGGTACAATAGTCCCTTCATTCCAACCGTGTAGTGTCCACTGTGCCCCTATCATTAGGAGAACCAAATTTGAGGGATGAGCCAACCTAACCCCGGGCCACCAATCGGATGCGCTTGAAGCTCTGCCTTCATCAAAAAGTAATAAGAAGAAGAAGAATAAGTTACCTAGACCTTGAAGAAAGTACAAGGAAACATCATAGAAGAACACATAATTGCAGAATAGGAGAATGTTTCTCTCGTGCCAAGTTTGAAGAAGAGAAAGTAGATATGAAGCAAGAGAAATAAAAGTTTCTCGCGAATAAGGTTGGAGTAAAAGAAGAAGTAACAGATCCTCTCATTTACAGGATTAGAGCTATAGGTTGAAGACTGATTCATGCATCAAGTATAGAATCTTACAGAACCTATCCAAACAATTTCAAATGGATAAATATATATTTAGAGCTCAAGACTATACCCCGACACCTCAAGCAGATGTAAGGGGACCAAAGGGAAGAAAACTAGTCAAAGCGCATTGAAAGAATAAAATCTTTGTCGTGGAATGCAAACAATTTAGTGATCTCAGTGCCCAAATGTATGAACAAATCACCGAGAACCCATAATTGAAGGCATTGGTGTCACATCTCTAAGTTTAAGCATCAAGCAGACAATACATGCACGCTTAAAGCCCCCGCCAACCTGCCAAAAGAATGAAGTGATCCCAAGAGAAGCAAACTACCCAGCAACAGGTCCACACCATCCAGATAAAATTAATGGAAGTGACTCGCAGGCTCCAACCCGCATGTGATGAGGCTTACAAACTGTTCATAGAAATCAAAGGTCGGGGAGTGGAACTAGAGCAAGTTGTCACTACAACAAAACAACACCCAGAGGGACCTAACAACGAAGTTATTATCCAAGAGTTAGTTGAACAGGACATTGTGGCACAACAATAGGTTGGAGTAGCTCGAGCCAAGATCGAGGATTTTGAAGCAGAACTAGTCAGATCGAGTGACTTGGACGAAGTCACCAGTGAGTGTTGGGGCCTATTGGCCCCTTGGACCGCTTCTTTGAGGATTCATGGTCATATTTGACTCCACTCTTTGGTCTTCGATAGGTCAGCCAAGGTGGGAGTGCAAGACCTAAGCAGATATCGTGGTATCTCAGCCCCTTTTAGGTCCCTTTTTTTGGATTTGGTATTATGTAATCCGTGGAAGGGAATGTCGGCCCATGGGTTCACTCATGCTTAGCTATGTTGTATGTATAAACAAATGTTAGGCGATGTAGTGATGATATAGAAAAATGAATGGCTAAGTGCTATAGTTAGATCTGTGTGATCAAGAGTTGCAAGCGCTGGTGCATACTATGTGAGATTTGCAGAGCTAAGTGCAAGTCATTGTAAGAAACTCAGAAGGATGTGCTTAGATATACTCAGGAAAGGAGGATATAGCTGAAATGTAGATCTCTACGTCCCTCCAAGGAGTAGGGTTTTGAGGCTCTATGCATGTAACCTATTGAAAAAAAATAATAAAGAAGACAAAGAGTTGGTGGATCGAAAGGCCACGGTGGGGGGTGAACCACGCATATGTTGTGTTGCTTTTGTTTTGTGCAATGTGTATATGTTCTTATATGTTAATATTCTTATTTCTTTAATATAGATGATCTATCGATTCTTGGTGCTTAATAATATGGATGGATGTTAGATCCTCCTGATATACATGTGCTTAGTGCTAAATCTGTTAAGATATGATATGTTCATTCATGCTAAGTGTTGATAGATGCTAGATCTAGTTGAATACCGTGATACTCTATAATTAGGTTTAACTCTGCTTGTAATCCAAGAATTGAATATCGATGAATGCTAACTGCTGAGTTCCTTGATTAGAATCATCATAGATCCGTGTCCCAAATAAGGTTGTAGACACTGGAGTCCCACAAGAACCACCCTTGCCTCTACCGGGTGAGACTTCATCTTCTTCACACGTGTTGTCAAAGTGGGGCCGATAGTTAGGTTTTTTGTTATGTGTTGTTGTAGTGTTGGAACCCCGGGTCTACCCCTATGCCAACAAAAATCTCAGAAGGGATATGGATTCAAGCCCCAAAAGGGGAGATCCTTTTGTTTGGAAGACAAATGGATGAGATTAGTTCAGGATGAGCCGAAGCTCCTCATGATCATTGGATCTGAAGAAGGGATGTGGATGTTAATCCTTCAAGCCCTTCAAACTTCGCAGGTCCAACGAATTGGGTATATTGTCAAATGTATAGGAGGTGAATCCCCTGAAGTACTAAAGTAAATATGGGTCGTAGATATAAGGATTTCCAGGAGATATCCCGAGTGTTGGATCCACGATGTAGTCAACTCGACATTGGTCTACCGGGGTATGGGGATGTTGTAACGCCAAGACCCCACGAAGCCTAGAGTCTTGACCATCCCAGCCATCCATTGGAAAAGGATGCATGGTGAAAGATATTCCATTTCAAAGAAAATTCACCTTGAGAGAAAAGTAGAGTTGGTTAGAAAAATAACTCTCGAAGGCTCAGAGGTCAGAGTCCACCTGGTTCGTCGATCTAAGAGGAAAACTATCAAAATATTTGACACTCTAGAAGAATTTCACTTTGGAGGTTCATGGTTGTGAGTATTTGGAAATTCATCGAAGCATC
This sequence comes from Picea sitchensis, assembly GCA_010110895.2. NCBI lineage: Eukaryota > Viridiplantae > Streptophyta > Pinopsida > Pinales > Pinaceae > Picea > Picea sitchensis. The sequence goes on along the minus strand of SNQJ01S0055039.1, from coordinate 104,564 downwards.
GAAGCCCAAAGTTTTTGTGGGCCACTGATTTGGAAAGGGAGAAGGGACCATCAATCCCTCTCACGTCATTTGAGAACTTCACTAGTTCGAAGTTTGGGAGAATTGGTGAGTGGTGAAGTGAAAACACCGAGAGCCCAAAGCTCTAAAGCACTAAATTAGGCACCTGTTGTATTTGTGTCTAGTCACAGCCTGAGTTCATATGAAGGAAGGGGACTATCATGGAAAGCTAGCACTTGTTGTTCAATTTCTTCAAAGGGGCTAGGAAAGAGCCTGCGGGTTTGGAAGAACTTGCACTTTGGAGAAAGGATAACCTAGAGAGAGTTAAGGAAAATGAAATTATGATTCCCCAACCCTTAAAAGAGAATCTAGGGGTCATGTGTGTTACACAAGCCTTGCAACACTTCTTGCTTCTACAACCTGACACCTTGACCCATGGAGGATTTTTCCTCGAGTGTCCTTATCCTGCACAGGTCTCCTTACCTTGAGCATTAGAATGTTTCATGCACTTGGAACCAATTTTCTTGTCACGACACTCGTTCCTCATTTGTAATGTAGCATTCTTTTATTCTTTTTCAAGCTATTTAAAATTGAAAAAGACAAAAAAGTAAAATATTCCAAAAAGAGGGGACCTGAAATATTCATTCTTTTTTTGGAAAAAAAGATAGTCTCCCTTGGAAAAAGAACATCCTTTTGTTTGTTCATCAAGCATTGGGATCTAGTATGACCTTAGGAATCTATTATCGCTACATAAAGCTGTGTCCTCCTCCATTTGGTTACTCTTCCAAACATATGGAGAGTTTGTGTTGCCTCCTGCATCACAAACTTATGTCAATGTCACGATGCCTAAGTTTGATCATATTTCATGCTTCTGTCCAAGGAAATTTTTATCCGACCTGAGTCAGCCTTTCTATAGTTTGTCTCTTTACTTTCATGAGTCGACCATACCAATAGTCCAGACACGGACATATTCAAAATCGATGAAGTTCTCTTCCTGATCATCGAGATCCTCCAATGTTTTCTCGACAGATTGTCAAAGACCTCAGAGTAGTGAGTCTAACACTCCCATTGTATTCCTACCTAAGTGTTGAAGATCTTGAATTTTTTGTTTGAGCTATGAAGACTTCATCTCCAGCCACAAGCGTCACTAGCTTCTTGAAGATGCATATTGTACTTGTATATCTTCGCCTGATTTTGAGATGTAGATCCATTGTGTATTTCTCGTGGCTACTCTTTATAATGTTACATTACATGGATCTACAGTGTGTTTGATTGGAATCCATGATTTAGTTCATATCGATCATGGGTATGCCCACCTCAGAGAGACAATTGTTGTTTCGCAGATGTCACCTCCCGAACTCTGGTCTCGGGCTCACTCAATTTTGTGCATTCTCATTGGTGAATATATTGTAATTTATTTCGGCCATCAGTTTCTCTTTTGACCTCATACATTAGGGGGCATCTGTTATAGCCCTAAAATTCCCTACTAATACATATATGGCATTGGTATTCTTACTTGCATAATTTTCCAAATCATTGTTCAGGAGCTCTATTTAAAAAACCAATTTTTAGAGCATGTATGTGCCCTTATGCTCCACTGCTCGTGTACATACTCTTGCTACATGCTAGACAAACCATGTACATATGCTTGTTGCACACTAAAAAACCCACGTATACCTTCAAAATTTGCAAAAAAATAAAAATCTAAGGAATTCGATGGAATTTACTAGCTATTGGAGGTTTCCCAACCAATTCACCTGCTATAGCCCACCCCCCAACTGAATAACCATCCTTTTTTCATATAAAAGGAGGTCTTGGGGACTCATTCCACAACCAAGCATTATAATGGTGAAACTCTGCCCAATTTCCCTTCCTTTCCTTGCCCAAGCATTTGCAACCTTTTGTGAGTTATTTCCTCAACATTCCCTCTCCGGTCCATTTTCTTCCATTCAATCAATTCCCTTCCCTTGAGGTGATTAGTAGATTGTGAGAAGAGGCTTATTGAAGGTGCATTTGGAGAATTGTTAATAGGATCCTGGACCAGGTTCACGGAGCGTTGACCTGCAAGCATTGTATGTTAGGCTATTTAGAAACTTAGGAGTTAGTTAAGATCCACTTGGTCTATTGTGTCGTTAGGTAAAAGTGTGTTTTCTAGTGTGTTTATTTACTATGCATTAGTATTCATTTGTAGTTAGGAAATTCGACGGTCATGATATGTTCTCGACATAGAGTGATCCGACGGTTCATACTCTCCTCGATCTTAACGACCATTGATCTGTGGCTTAACACCCGATTGGTCCATGATCTCTATTTAAAAAGCATAGAGGGTCATTTGTTGATGATAGATTGTGAGAAACTCTCTTGTAAAATATCTCTGTAATCTTTTTCTTTTCATTAATAAACTACTCCAAGTGGCGGCGTTGGCTGGGGCCATGGATGTTTCCTCGTAGGGGTTTTACCACGTGAAAACATTAGTGTGTTGATCTTTGATCTAGTTATGTGAGTGGTTATTGAAGGTGTTCATTGTCTGTTTGAATACTTGTGTTTTTGAACATGGTATCAGAGCCTGTTTGAAGACCTGCTCCTATTTTAGATTGACATCATGAAGACGAGTTGCCTCATATCCATTTTCTGTCATTTTCGTACATTTCTGGGCTGAGAGGATTGTTCCATTGCGTCCTAAGCACTCATTTAATTTAGGAACACTTTTCGTTTCACTCGAAAATTTTTCCCTTTTCCCAAGATATGACCATTACAGTCATATCCGGAGGTATAAAGTTTGAATATGCATTTTTAAAATTTTTTGTAGAGAAGTATTTTGGTTTTGTATTTTTTATTTCCAGGTTGCTACTTTTTATATCTGCGTATGATCTTTTCCCCACGCCCTGTGTGATCTTGGAAAATCAGAAATAGATAGGAAAATGTGCATCTTCTAGGTAATCTAAATAATATCTAACCCTTGCTGTCATCGAGAAGCAAAAAAAAATTCTTGTGTGAAAAGAGTTTTTCTTTAGAACGTTCTCCAAGGCCGTCTTCCTCAACAACAACAACAACACCCCCAATCCTCCTTCTGAACATTACAATATGTTTTTATAGACCATTTGGTTAAAAGTTCCCTTATTAAGTAAGAGGTCTTGAGTTCAAGTCTCTCTTTTGTTACTTTTTTTGAAAATGTTCATGCTAAAATTGTAAAGTGTATTTCACTTCATGTATAAAAGTGAATCATTATAAGTAGCTTTAATATTTTATTTTAGAGTTATTTATTTTGCATGCAACTTTTCTTTGTAAAAGTGAGCCCCACTTCTCTTTATAAAAGTGGGTCACTTCATAAAGAAACTTACACTACCACGTGGTCCTTTGGTTACCGTTTATGCCTTTTTTTTAAAAGGGAATAACTCTCACATCTGAAGTCTGTTTTCAATGCCGTTTTTTTCTAAAACCGCATAACTTTTCAAGATCTTTCCATTCAAATTATCAGTTTCAGTTTTTAAATCTGTATTATCTGCATATTTAATATGGCTTCTACAAGTAATCTCTTACTTACCAGCACCAACTACTTCCAATGGAAATCCCATATGGAGGATTTATTAAGAAGTAAAGGCTTGTATCGGATTACCTTGGGAAAGGTAACAACACCCACTGATGATGATAAGAAATCCAAATGGGATAATAGGAATGACGAAGAACGTGGATTAATTGGAATGTCCATCTCTCCTAATTTAAGGTTCCACCTTCAATCAATTGATAAACCCAAAGAAGCTTGGGAAAAGATTGAATCTGTGTTTGGTAAACACAATATTATTCGAGCACAACAGTTAGAAAATCAAGTACTAACTTTAAGTCCAAGTGATTTTTCTTGCATTGAAGACTATCTATCTAAGTTTAAAAGACTCATAACTTTATGTGAAGAATGTAAGATAAAGATAGACGAATATTGTTGCATATATCTTATTCTTTCTAAGCTAGGTAGTGCATATTCTGTGTTTGTATCTACCTTTTATGCCATACAAGAGGCTCTAGGGGAAGCTTATCAAAAACCCAGTCTTGAGAAATTTTGTGATACTTTGATTAGAGAGCAAGATAAACTAGTACAACTTGGAGTGATCAGCACTGTAGGCACCTCCAACAAATCCTTAGTTTTCCATCAGAAAGATAAACCCAAGAATCCCAAGAAGCAACATCCTCGCCACAATAACAAGAAATATAAGGGTCCCAAACCCACTCAGATAACTTTTTCTCCTAATGGAGACAAAGGAGAAAAATATAAAAATAAGAATACTAACATACATTGCAACTTTTGTGATAAATATGGTCATGATGAGTCCAAATGTTTCAAGAAGATGGTAGATTTAGAAGCAATGATGAAGAAGCACAACATTAGTATTGATTCTACTTCTTCTTCTTCTTCTCATGGACATGCACTTTCTGCTTCTGGTTTCTCCTTCAATACAAATTCTACTTCTACTTCTACTTCTAATGAGTGGCTTATTAATTTTGGAGAATCCTATCATATGGCTCAAGATGGAGCCATATTTTCTACTCTAAATGAATGTAACACCAAGCAAATATTTGTTGGTGTTGATAGATCTCTTAGTGTTGAAGGATATGGAACATTTCAAGTAGAAAATGGTCATTTTAATGATGTATTATGTGTTCCAAGACTTTCTTGTAACCTTCTATCAATATATCAAATCACTCATTCAGGTGAAGGTAAAACCGTAGAGTTTTCACCTTACCAAGTTGTAATCAAGGATCTAAAAGATCCTAAGCATATTCTTGCAACTGGAATTGTTGATGATATTACCCGGTTATACAAATTTGACAACTTTGGGTCATCATCTTTTTCATCAATTTTTGTTTCTCATAGCGATGACTTGAGCAAACTTTGGCATGAGTGGTTTGGTCATCTAAAATAT
>SNQJ01S0055039.1:55062-72035 GCA_010110895.2 Picea sitchensis | reverse complement strand
AGGTAAATTTTAACTCATAAAACTAAAGAAAATATTATGATTCCCTTGAAGGGTGTGAATTACTACCTTAAAAATCTTTATGAATCCCCTAATGCCATGGACATTATTCCAAACATTTCTATAAAGGATGAAGTTTTTTTAGAAGAAATAGATTTGGGGTTAAGAGGCTACCAAAAGAGAAATATAAAGACATCGAAGGCTAACAAGCTGAAATATAAAAAATTGGAGGGTCTATCCTCATCCCTCACTGACATAAGCTCTTGAATTTAGTAGTCAACTAGGGATTCCTTAAATCTTGGATGCAAAGCCTCATTGTTTCTATTTTTAAAAATGGGCATAAAATAAGTCCCTTTAATTATAGGACCATTATGATTAGCCCAATTTTAGTTAAGTTGTATGGGATTATTTTGGAAAATAAGATTAACATATGGCTAGAAAGTCATGGAAAAAGAGTTAAAGGCCATGTTGTATTTAAGAGATACCATTAAATTGTGGACCACCTTGTTATGCTTAGGATCATTGTGAAGGAGTGTTGTAATAATACAAACAATCTCCCTTTTTTTTGTAGAATTTATAAAATATTTTGACACAGTACATAAGACGAACCTCTTGAATAGGTTGGAAGAGATAAAAGTCCCTTTTGAGTTGAGGATTGCTACGGTAAGGTTGTATAAGAACATTATTTCCAATTTTAGGAATATTGAGGGCTTTCCAAAAGACATTAACTATAATATAGGAGTCAAGAAAGGTTGTCCCCTATCCCATACCCTTTTTGGAATATACATTGACAAGTTAGAAAATTGTTTGGATGAAGTAGGTTTTGTTGGCCCAATTCTTGTTGGTATAGTCATCATTCTTCTTCTTTATGTCGATGAGATTGATCTTATGGAAAGGAGTCCCTATGTTCTTAGAAAGAAACTAAGAATCCTCAAGGATTTCTACTCAAGTATGGGTATGAATGTTAACATTTAAAACATTAAATCTATGATAATTAAATCCATAAAGATCACTTATGATACTTTTGTATATGACAACAACAACTTGGAATCGATATTCATCACAAACTCAACTAGAACTATAGCATGATAAAAGGATAAATGGAGGATGAAAACATTATTATGGGTTTGAAAACAAATGTAAATTAGCAAACCTTTAGATATGAAGATGCAATATCTCTAGATAATTGTGGATAAATATAGAGAAAATCCAAAAGAATTTTATAACTTATAATCTCAAAATTAAAGGCAATACACCATATCCTATAATCCTGATAGAATTAGGCATTTCCCCCATTGAGAGCATGGCTATGACTAGGTACCTAATGTATAAAAACAAGTTAAACAAAATGGAATACAAGAGGCTCCCCAAAATCACTTCAAATTCCAGCCGAATCCACCTTTAGTTGAAGACCGAGGATGGCATAAAGATGCCCAATCTTGGATAAATCATTGGGGAATAAAGAAAAAGATCATTATGAAGGATAAGGTTAATATTAAAAATATTATTACATCTAAATTTAAGGAGAAATTGTGGTGCGATAAAGAATTAGAGGGTAAAAAGAAAATTGAGACACTATAAAGAGGTAATCAACCCTAATATAGAATATCAAAAGTGTCTCTTTGTTCTCACTAGTGTAAAGAAGAAAATCAACATCACTAATTCTCACAAGCTCCACAGTGAAACTAGGCGTTTGATAATTCCCAAAACACCCTAGGATCAAAGAATTTGTCATCTTTGTGACACTATATGATTGAAGATGAAAAGTATTTTCTCTTAGAATGTCCAATGTATACCCTGATCAAATATCAATTTCAAAATATTTGTCACACTACCAACATTCCTAATCTCGTAACTCAACAAAATTATGGTGACCTTGGAACAACTCTCTTAATACTTTTTGACCACAAAACAAAATTCTAAAGAAATCCAAGTAACCCCTTACCTTCTTAAGATTCAATAGATTAAATTCAGTGTCAATAAATGTTCTTCATCACACACATATATATAATTTAAAATAAAAATAAAAATATTAAATTAAGTATAAAGTTTTTATTTTATTTTTTAGAAATTAAATATTAATAAAATGAAAATAATAATTAATAAATAATGATTATTAAAACTTTATTATATTAAACTTTAATAAAAATAATAAAAAATTTATTTATTTATTTTAATATTTTTCTTTTATAATTCTAAAGATGAAAGCAAATATTTCCTTGCCCTTATAAATTTATCGAATAAATAATCATTAAAATTAATAATATTAAATTTAAAGTGAACATATAAGATATTTTAAAAAGTGTATTTCATTCTCCACTTTTTAATATCATAAAGATAATGAATTATTTTATTTCATAAATAATTGAAACCCAATTTCCAATTTCACTTTTTATAATATTAGCATGCCTTTATTTTAATCAGACTTTTATGATTGACCTTTTAAATTATTTTCTTTAGATAGATAAATAAATATAATAATATATAATCTCAATTTTCATATATTCTTTATCTATACTTATTTTTACTATTTTCATTACAATTAAACTTATTAATATAAGAAACAAAATAATAATCATCATCATTATTTTGTTATTTTCACTTTCTTATTTTATTAATTTTTATTGGAGGGACTATAACATTCGATACAACATTGAATGGGTATTAGTTCTTGCATTGACTTTCAATTTTATTTTCATTTCTAATGTTTAACATAGSAAAGTGTCAAAAATACTTTTATTTTAATTAARATAAATAAATAAACAAWTTTTTTGTCATATCATTGGCCCTCAACTTTCGCTTCTTATTATAGAGGTGACGACAGAGTGCATTAATACCTCTTCATAATATTTATTGTTGATCAGATCCATTTAATTAGTTCCTTGGCGGTCTAATCATAGTTTAAATGTGTTCATAATTACATGTTTGGTTTTAATTAGTCCCTACCGCCAGGGACTATAGAAATCGGTTTCTCCATTGTAAATGTACCCACATTTAGTTTTGGCTTGATCTGATTCGCCAATAGCCCCGCCACCAAACATCCCACGAAGATCCCTTGCCTTTCATGAAAAAATAATATACTGAACATTAATATAATAAAGATTGGTTGACGTTGTCCCATGATCTCGCCTAATCCCAGACAGGGACCGATCACCTCGAGCGTCCTATTGTAAAACTATTCAATATTTGGTATCTCACACACAATAATTATCCTTATAATATCCAAATTATATACCTTATAATATAATTTGAAACAATCACATTTATTTTAATTTAGCCTTTAGATTTTGTTAATTAAAATTTATCTTAAAATCTTTAAAACTAAAATTAATTTATTTTAATATTAAAAAAATCTAAAATTAAAATAAATCCATATAAAAGCAAATTTTGTTTGGAATATTCCTCGTTAGCTAAGGTAAAAATTTTAATAGCTTCTTCTGCACATGTGATTTCTTTCCATTGTAGAAATCATTAACATAACCAAGGCTAAAGTCGCCCTCGCTCCTACAAGTTGAAAGACCTGCATATGCCCTGAAGAAGGAATTGTCTTTGCAGCCATCTTCAAAAAATATTTTACATGAGAACAAAATTTATCTTGTAATGTTTTTTTTGTACCATTTGTCTCATAGAGAAACCGAATGGTAGCTACTAAATCACTTACAAGCTACCATGAATGCGGAAGTGTTGTGCTTTGCATGCAACCAAGCAACTGAAGTGTTACATTATTGGTGACATTGTAGACTTCCAAAGTGAACAAGAACCTTTACGACATGATTTTTTACAGGGGGATAACTCTTGTTTATAATCCCAATGCACATGGCACCCACAATTACCACAAGCCAACATTTGTTCCTCTCTTTAGACCAAGTGATGAAATTGCGGGGGGTAGCTCATTGATAACCATCGTACAAGTTTTGTGTGCACAATAGATATGAACCATAGATTTCTCCTTTGTATAAACAATCAGAGCGATGTCGGAATATCGGATCGGGTTTCTCCTTACCACGATCACAACATATAATGCATTAGGGAGTTGATAAGTTGGTACACCGGTGTTGTGGCACAAATAATAATAACTTACAAGGAATGGGAAAGAACCTTCAATGATATTTTTGGCATGATAAAAAAAGTGCATTTTGAGGATTAAAAATTTCACGACATATCAAAGAAAACCATTCCCAAAAGACACCTAGGCCAATTGCCTCCTCAATTATAAAATCCACTAAAATCCCTCCCTGCAAAACTTCAGATTCTGAATAAGTCAACAATTCAAATGATTATATCAGCAACTGAGATCTGTGAATAATAACCTCATGTCACTCATCATGGTCATTCTGTGGTTCAGGAAACATTTCCATCACAAGTAACTTCTTAGACTCTAAATCAAGAAGAGACCCATATTCAAGTAGCCAAAAATGGTCATGATGCCACCACAACTATCTAATAAGAATGTTTAAAGATGGGCCACACAATTGCAGTTTCAATATAAATTCTTCCATTAAATCGTCATACAACTTAGCAATGGCATGCAAGCCTTTCATAATGACAAGGAATGGATCCCAACTAAAAGGATGACCGCCAACTAATGATGTCCCTGGAGAAACCACAACATCTTCAACAAATACAAGGAAACTTTCAATCTCAAGTAGTAACTTCTTGAAATAAGTCATTTGTGGGATCCACTCTCTTCATTTAGGGAAACAAAACAATTGGTAATAAATGCATGTTTCAGACATAAATATTTTTGAAAACCTTTACTTTTGTCTTCTACATGAACTCCATTTGATGGCACATTGGATTCAACTTTGAAAACTTCCATGGATTTGCAAAGAGGTATCACAAAAGCTGTAAAATCCTGCCCCTCTTTGACATGTTTTATATCTACTGACTTATCCTTAAGAGCACATGCCCTTGTTGTCCATCTTAAATTTGATGTCAATCTAATGGACAACTCACTCACAAAGGGAGAAAATTCTTGAACAATAGTCGATGCATTTGCATCATGAAATATGGACTCCCATGGGAAAAAACAATTGTGTCAAGCAGAGAATCGCTATAGTGGACCTCACCAAACCCTATCTTAAGGCCTTGAATGATAAACCGACCACACTATCAAACATGTCTTGTGAATAGTCCGACCCATTATTCTCCATTTGGACTTTGTACAATCTTTAATGTTGGTTTGTTCAATCTCTTACGACAATTTTTTTTAAAACAATAGTGCTAGAGAAATTGTTGTGATTTGAATCTATTCTGAGCCATTTCTAAACTCTTTCAAGCAAAATTCCTCAATCTTCTATCCAATTGGTTCATAAAGCGTCAAACGCAACAAAAAAAACACCTCGTTGAAATGACATTCTATGTTTGATTCTCGTTGTTGTTCTTCTTCATCACTATACTTTAGGCATTCTCCATCTCATYAATTAAWTTTTTTTTTAAAAGCTTTAAAATTAAAATCAAAATTAATTTATTTAAATATTTAAAAAATCTAAACTTAAAATAAATCTGTATAAAAGAAAATTTTGTTTGGAATATGCTCTTTCAAATTAGGAAGATGATGGCCCAAGAGAACMTGCCAAAGGCATATCTACATAGTAGTAGACATTATGACATGCCAATGRCAATGGTTGGAAAGATAAAATCATCCMTTTTCTTTTAACCGTCTGCATTGCATGACGCTACTCCTTAGTAATGGCAATGTYGAGGTCCTAACTCAAAATTTTGAGTAACTTACAAAAACTCTATCTACACTATAAAAGATATGAAAGGGAATAGTTTGAATTTCATGATAGATTTTACCAGAAGCTCGGATTTCATGATGTTGCTATGTAGACAACGAAATTGATCTTTTTAATGGAAGAGTTTGCATTTCCTATCTTTTATCTTTTTCTAACTCATCTTCAACAACAATTGCCTGCAAATTTCCAGTGTTTACAACATGACATATTCAAATTATAAGATCAGTTGATCTTTCAATTAGGAAACTTGAAAACACACAAATCCTCCATCACTTAACAGTATGTTAATTGGTCAATATTTTCTCTTCACCTTCACGTCGGTCCATTTCGCACATAAACTTGGTCTCCAACTGGAAACATCTGGTTCCATTTCACACATAAACTTATTCACAAAATCAACATACAAAAACATATCGACAAGAACATCACCACTACAATGACCCTTGTTTTATATATATAATTTGAAAAGTTATAAATCCAATCTTAACTCACTTTTTAGGGAGGAATGAATAACTCACTTTGCATATAAGATTGTATTCTTCAAAAGAGAAAGCGTTTCAATATAATATCCACAAACATATTTTTTATATCCACACATATTTTTATATTCCTTATTTTACATAATAATTTTATATTCCTTATTTTACATATGAGATTGTATTCTTTAGCATATTTTTATATTCTTTATTTTACATATAAGATTGTATGCATAAGCATATTTTTATTTTCTAAGAAAAGGTTACATTCCATCTTGCATGATTATAAGAGCATATTAGATAAAAGTCTTTCTCTCCGAACTTGTGCGTGTCACTTCCTATACTATACTATCCACTATAAGAAAAAATATATAAATGATTCCATGGACATACATTATTTTATTATTTTAATTATGTTTGGGTCATAAAAAAATAGTATTATCTTGCCTATTAATGCCCTTTTACTACCATGACCAAAACATATTGTACCTATAACCATGAACTCCATATTACTTTAACACGGATTACAAGATTTTTTTGGGCTTAATCACTAATTCACATCCTCCCTGCAATTTGAACATATTCACTATCTGATCAATGAAAACTCAAAATATTTACTATTATTCGTAACCCATCTTAAAAAAGTATCACTATTCCTAACCCATCTTAACAAAAAAAAAAAAAATTTATCCTATTTTTAGATGATAACCTATATGTAATTAATTATATTACTTTTAAATATTGTTAATATGCCTTATATTTACACAAAATTAAAAGTGAGCATCTACCATGAGTAAATGTTGTTGTATGATAAATCTACTCCGAACTAATGATTATACCCTAAATAATATTTTAAAAATGATGGTATAAAATTTGCCTCCATGTATAAAACATATGTCATTCGTAGAATATGAACAAGAAATGTCGGATAACAAAACAACATAATGCACTTTTTTATATAGTTGAGATTGAATCTGGGTGGATGCACCTTTTCAAATGATCTTGAATATTAGTGCCTTCCTCCTCTCACTACTTTACTTCAAACTAGAAGAATTCTTGCAAAAATCCATTAGTGTATGTTGATGCACGGTAGTATTGGAAAAATATTTCCACATTGGTTTGTGTCTAGCATGTGGAAATCGTCCAAAACCTTCTATCTTTGATTTTAGTTTTTTATTAAAGTAATTATTTAAAGTAAAGTGATTTTATTAATGAGTTGATTTTTATTTAAGGAAATGTTATAATTAGCATTAGTGAATTAAATAATAGCCATTAATCCCACATGAGGTGAGAAGTAATCTCAATTGTCAATCACTTTGGAGATTAGGGTTATGTCATAACTCAATCTTATAAAAGCATGGAAAGGGTAAAGGAGAAGACGCTTTCACACATATAGCAAAGAAGGATTTTTTCCAGTGTGGAGTCGATTCCATTCACTTTGGAGCAAAGAAGGATTTTTACTCTAGTTCTTGAGTCACAAAGGACTGTGACTCAAGGGAATCAATCTTAGGAGCAAAGAAGGAATTTTTTTCAAGAGGATTGGATCACAAAGGACTATGATTCAATGAGATCCTGGATAGGTGGAGAAGGATTTCCATCTAAAGATATAAGCAAAGGGAAGAGAGAGAGAGAGAGAGAGAGAGAGAGAGAGAGAGAGAGAGAGCAGTAAAAGGATCAACCACCGCGTATAGTGAATGTTTTCGGTAGACGTTGTTCATAACAACATGGGTTTTAGCATCACAATTGTGCAGATAACGCAGGGCATCACATATATCAGGGTAAAAGTCGTGTTGTTGAAGTATAGGATCATATGGTAGGCTTGGCAGTAGATCAACTAGTCATTCGTTGATGTTCTTTGTCTCTTTTCTATTTGGGCCATTTTCCCAGTAAGGGAGCCCTTATAAGATTTGAATTTATTTGAATGATAAACTTTGTTGATGGGTAGCATATCTTTGTGTATTATGCATGAGATATTTGGTTTCCCTATTTATCCTTTCACTGTAATGTTTAGTTGATATATCAACTATGCTTTTATTCATTAAGTGATTTATTTGGAATTAATTGTCGTGTGTTGGGTTAAGGGATATTTCAATATCGTATCGGAGCATGTTGACAGATTCAACATGGGGTCAGAGTTGTCTCTCTGATAGGGATCCAATCTTAGGTTGCACAATAGCAGATCTATTAGAGGGTAACTCGGAGATAGACCGAGTTCAGATCTAGGGTTATAATAACAGATCTATTGAATCAAGAGTTTCGTGGAGGGTGTTTGAAGTACTAAGCATAGATCCACTATATTTCGTAGTAGATCCATCATATATGAAAGAGACCTTCCATATCTATAAACCAACATGAAGAAATTGAAGGATATATTTCATGGAAAAAATTGTACTGCAATTGAATGAGTCACTGAGAAAAACATGGGCATTCTGATATAGGTTGCACAAATAGCGTAGGTTTTAGCATAACAATCACGTTGATAGTGAAAAAAATCATGAGTATCAATGTACATGTTGCATGGTTAGTGAAGATAGTGTGGGTAGAGGTTGTACAAGTCAGTACAGGGGAAATTTTAGTAGCTAGGGAAGATCAATAGGTTCGAGCAGCGGGCAACAAAGTCTAGGTTGTAGGAAAAAAATTGTTGGGTGGATGGATGAGTAATGGTAGGAGGCTGGGAAACTAGAAAGGAGATCTCGGATAGGTGGAGGAGGACTTCCATCTAGAGATCTAAGCCACATGAGAGCACATAGGAGAATTTTTTTTTTCTCATGTGCATATTTTATCCACATAGGAGCATAGACGAAATTTTTCTTAAGTGCTTGATCCACGAAGGACAGTGACTCAAGGAGATATCGAATGGGTGAAGAAGGACCTTCATCCATAAACCAGAGGATCATATATATATATATTGGATCTTTTTCTCTAGGAGATCTCAACAATGGGTGAATAAGTACTTTCACCTAGATATCTATTCAGTTCAAAGGAGAAGAGAAGTCTACGAGGTAGCAATAGACGAATCTAGTAATAAGGAAAGATCTAGGTAGATCTGAGTAGTTGAAGCAGTGTTGTGAGCAACATATAGATTTGGTAGCAAGGACATATCTGGGAAGCAGAGTAATTGCAGAAACATGATCGTACAACAACGACAAAGGTGCTAGGTTGTAGGATTTGGTTGTTTCTCAGTGGACAAAAAATACACAGAGAGTGAGATAGGAAATATCATTGATTAGGTGGAGAAGGAATTTCATCCATGTGTGCAAGGGAAGGGTCTGAGGAAAGGACAAAAGAGGAAACAAGGGTGATCCTTATTTTATGAGAAGAATGAAATGAATACAGATTATTAAAATATCCTTAACACAAAATAACAAAGATACAGTAAAACTGGTTTTCTATTCAATAAGGAAATAAGCTGAAACTGTAAAATGCAGCAGAAAACAAGCTCGCTGGAATGGTGGTGTCTTATCTCTAAGAAGAGATGTGATGGTTTCACTCATTCACAAGAATATGATTACAATGAGGCTCTGAAGGCATTTTTACAATAATCGGGAATGTCAAAAACCCTAGACATCCAAAAACCTAACCCTAGGAGATGAAGCGCCAAAAGTCATGTGGGCCCTGTTTGGTTAAGTTAGTACATCAACTTCCCAAGGTATTAACTTTTGCATACGATCTTCATTTTAGGCGCATGATATCCTGTTGGAAAGTTCTATCCTAGGAATACACATTTTTCTGCTATCTATCAAAGGTCATTTTTTACTTTGGCAAGCCCTAAAAACATTGTTTAGGGCCTCAAAATGACCCCGCAAGTTGGGGACCCAAAAACTAGGAAACAAACTGCCAAACTGGAAAACTACCAAAATGAACCAGATGCAATAGGTGGGAGGCCACCAAAATCCATATGGATCAATCCTCCCCCCTTAGGAAGCAATGGTATCCATTGCGTTGAGTTCCCCCATCAGATGAGGAAATTTCTATTGAATTTGGCCCCGAGTGAGCCACTTGCCTTAGTGCAAGAGCTGCCCTACTTTGACAACTTGATAAAGTTGGATCCTTTGTTGTCAGGTGCCCTTGATTTGTGTGTCCACAATATGATCACTGGATACATGTTGCATGCAGTCATGGTTGATCTCTATTGGTGTCAACTACTCTGTTATATCTGAGGTGTCCAATAATTGTGGGAAATATGGTTGAATGAGAGCCACATCGAATATTGGGTGTAGGCCAAGGAAAGGGGGAATCTTGAGTGCAAAAGAATTGTCACCCACGGCCTTGGTGACGGTGTATGGCCCATACCAGAGTGGGAGAAGCTTCTGATGGAGCCTTGTAAGGCGTTCTTTCTGCAAGTGCAACCAAACTTTTTTGCCCACCTGAAACTTATGTGGAACCCATTGTTGATCATGGCATTGATTGTACTTGGAATTTGACTTCTGTAAAATATCCTGAACCTGTTTGCGGATGTGCTGGATCCGCTCAATGAACCAAGTGGCTTTTTCAACTTTTGGTGGAGCATGGGAATATTAGGCCGAGGTGGTCTCCAGGGGTAGTGAAACATCCATGGGTCCTAATGGTTGGAATCCCAACACGAACCTGTGATAGAAATTGGTGAGGCCAAAGAAGCTTCGAAGCTCAGTGAGTGTAGTTGGGGTTGGCTAGTCATGAATGACCTAGATCTTGGCTAGATCCACATGCACACCATGTTGATCAATGATGTAGCCTAATTAATGAGCCATGTACATGCCGAAGGAGCATTTTTCCAAGTTTGCATATAGTTTGTGCTACCACAGGGTGTGCAGAACCTATTGAATATGCTGCAAGTGTTCCACCCAAGTATTGCTTTAGATGAGGATGTCACTCAGATACAACACTATAAAGTAATGGTGAAAGGTCTTAGGATATCTTCCATCATCCTCATAAAATTTGCTAGAGCATTTGTTAAACCAAAGGGCGTGACCAACCGTTCAAAAATACCTTCTTTTGACTTGAAGGCGGTCTTCCATACATCTGTCTATTCTATTGGGACCTGGTGGTAGCCAGACTTCAGATCAATATTACTGAAGTATTTGGCCCCTGTGAGCTGATCAAGGAGGTCATCTATTAGGGGAATCGAGTACCGGTTCTGGGCTGTGATTTTATTCAGGGCCTGGTAACCAATGCAGAGTCGCTAGGTCCCATCTTTCTTCTGCACCAGTATGATTGGGTTCCCACAAGGCGATGTGGTAGGACATATGTGCCCCTTGTGGAGCAGTTCTTGGATATGCCTATTGATATCCTCATTTTCTAATAGAGAGCAGCGGTAGACCGACCCATTGGGTAGCAGTGAGACTTGGGTCATATCGATGGGATGCTTGACCTGGAAGTGCAAAGGTACCCCGGTAGGAGAGGAGAATATATCTGAGTATTCTTCCATGAACTTATCCACTTTCTTCTGTTGTGTGGAGAGATATACCATGAAGGAGCTAGATGTGGTTGTGATCTTTCTCTTACTCTGAGAGCGAATCATGAAGAAGACAAATTTCCTGGTCTAAGAGATGACCTTCTTGCATGGCTTGGCATAGATCAAGGAAATAACACTAGGAGGGACTGCCTCGGGTATCCTGTACAATTTCCTATTCAAAGTAATAATAACACTACGAGGCCTAGACTCATATACAACATGACATTTGCATAAATAAGGTTGGCCCAAAAGAACATTAAAAACTTCGAGAGGAGCAACATCACATGATACCTCGTCTTTGAAGGGATTGATTTCGTATGACATTCAACACTATTTGCTGACACAGAGATCGCTTCCTTGGAGGAGCCATCCAATGGTGTATGGCTGTGGGTGCGGCATTATCAGCAGGGCCAACTGCTTGACAACCTCTGCTGAGATGAATTTATTCTGGCTACTTCTATCAACGATGAAGTGCAACAAGGTGCCTTTTACCCACATCTACGAATGGAAAAGGCGCTCACCTTCTTCTAGCTCGTTTGGTTCACCAGGCTGGAGCTTGGTGGTAGAAACAGTGGCACTGGGTTTCACATCAATGATTCGTCTTCCCATTTTTGGTTCTGACTCAGAGTCATAACTTGCATTTGATTTAGAGGATTTCACTTCGGCCACCAATGACTTATTTGAGCGACAATCAACAGTGTTATGCCAAGGGCTCTTATGGAATTCGCACCACTTCCCGGTATCCTTCTTTTCCTTTCCAGTGTCCTTCTTTTCTTGCGGCTTGGAATGGTTGTCTTGATACTATCCATATTTTCTATGTCCTTTTCTCTGTAGGTTGGGGCCGCCCTTTCCTGGTTTTTTCTACGAGGGGTTCCCAGGCCCAAATTGTCGCATCTTTTGTTTGAGCTTTTTCTCGATTTTGACAGCATATCGATAGGCTGTGCCCAAGGACGAGATGTCCAAAAATTAAATTTTGGTTTGGATGTATCTATGCAGAGCACTGCGATACTTGAGCACCAGATGTCACTCTGAATCTTTGATACGCAACTTGGTGCACAGGGTATGGAAGATATTTGTGAAATTTGGCACTGATTGGTCTCTTTCTAGCCGTAGTGTGGTCCATTTGGTATAAAAGTCGTCATAACTTTCGACAGGCTAGTATTGTTCCTTAATAACATCCCTGAAGGATTCCCAGGTGGCTGCAATTGTAAATAATGAGGGTTCCTTTGTTTCCTTTTTCTCACAAAAAGTTTCCCACCAATATTTGACATGGGGAATGACTTTAAGGAGCGCAAAAGTAATTTCTTCTCTATTTGAAAAGTTATGGACATAAAAATACCCTTCTAGTATATTCACCCACTTGTCTACAACATATGTGTCTATCTGACCTTCAAATACAGGAATATCAAATTTGATTTGTACCTTGAAGGGGGCGGCACCTCCGCTCGAGGAAGATGTGTTGTCTGTTGGTAGCTGCCGAAGGATTTGCACGAAACTATCCATCATCTTGTTCCTTTATTGCACGAGGAATTCCTCAAGAAACATTTTGAAAGGATCTCGTGTCCCATCATATTTATTTTCTCCTGCCATGAGAGGTCGTTTGGGCATGCAAGAGCTTTTTTCCTCAAGAGAAACAAGCTCAAGACCCAATTCTTTGTACACTGACCTCATTTGGGACATGCATTAAGATAAGAAGGAGAAGACCGCTCTGATACCACTTATCTAGATTTTATGAGAAGAAAAAAATGAATACATATTATTAAAATATGCTTAACACAGAATAATAGAGATACAGTATAACCAGTTTTCTATTCAATAAGGAAATAAGTTGAAACTATAAAATGCAGCAGAAAACAAGCTTGTTGGAATGGTGGTGGTTTATCTATGAGAAGAGATGTGATGGTTACACTCATTCACAAGAATATGATTACAATGAGGCTCTGAAGGCATTTTTACAATAAACAAGAATGCCAAAAACCCTAGATATCCAAAAACCTAACCCTAGGAGATGAAGCGCCAAAATTCATGTAGGCCCCATTTGGGTAAGTTAGTACATCAAATTCCTGGGGTCATAACTTTTGCATACGATCTTCATTTTAGGTGCATGATATCCTATTGGAAAGGTCTATCCGAGGACTACACATTTTGATTCTATCTATCTAAGTTCATATTTAACTATGGTGAACCCTAAAAACGTTGTTTAGGGCCTCAAAACAACCCCACAAGTCCCTTAGGGGAATTCAACCTTCATATGGGAAGAGGGAGTTATCTCCTTCAAATCCTGTCAAGAGATTGAGTTGGTACAAGATGAAATTAATGGATTCTCAAGTGTAGGAGGATTCTAGGAGCATGACTAGAGGGAAGTATTCAAAGAAGGGTTAGAGCGATATGGCAGGGATAACTTTCATTTCAAAGGGAGAAACCAATCAGATGGATTGGAGAGAAGCCATGGTAGCAGATATGACAATGAAGACATAGCTACATTCAGGTGGCATAAATAACTTCCTTGCTAAGGGGGAGTTTTGATGCATGGTAGCATTGAATAGATATTTCCACATTGGCTTGTGTCTAGCATGTGGAAATTGTTCAAAGCATTCTATCCTTGACTTTACTTTATTTTAAAGTAATTAATTAAAGTAAATTCATTTTATTAGTGAGTCTAGTTTTGTTTAAGGAGATGCTTTAATTATCATTAGTGAATTAAATAATAGTCATTGATATCAAGTGAGGTGAGAAGTAATTTAAACCGTCAATCACTTTGGAGATTAGGTTAGGTCATAACTCAATCTTATAAAATCATGCAAGGGTAAAGGAGAAGACACTTTCACACAGATAGAAAATAAGGAATTTTGCTAGTGTGGAGTTGATTCTATTCATTTTGGAGCAAAGAAGGATTTTTTCTTAAGTGATTGAATCATGAAGGAATGTGACTCAAGGGAATCAATATTAGGAGCAAATAAGGACATTTTCTCAAGAGGATTGGATGGGTGGAGAAGAAATTCCATCTAGAGATCTAGGCCAAAGGAAGAGAGAGAGAAAGTGTGTAGTAGAAGGATTAGCTGTCACAGATAGTGCAGGTTTTTGGGTATAGGTCATGTTGAAAAACGTGGGTTTTAGTGTTACAGTTGCTCAGATAACATAGAACAATGTGATTATTAGGGTAAAAGTCGCATTGTTTCTGTACAAGATCGTACAACAGGTTTGGTAGTAGATTATCTAGTCAGGTGTTGGTGTACTTTGTCTCTGTTCTAATTTGGCCATTTTCCCAGCAAGGGATCCCTTGTAAGCTTTGAATTTATTTGAATGATAATCTTAGTTGATGGGAAGAATTTCTTTGTGTATTGTGCATGAGATTTGTGTTTTCCCTATTTTTTCTTTCGTTGTAATGTTTAGTTTATATCTCAGTTATGATTTTATTCAATAGGTGATTTATTTGGAACTAAGTATTGGGTGTTGGGTTAAGGGATATTTCAACAGTTTCAACATGGCAAGGATGAGCCCCCTTCCTAGTGTTATCATGGAAACAACAAGCCCCCCTCTTAGTGTTATCATGGAAACAAAAATAAACATATGTGGCATAGTGTACTCAATAACACTTATTCAAAATTTATAGGCTCATTACACAATGAAAATGAGTCAAAATTTGTAGGTTCATTACACAATGAAAATGATGGTGCACATGTGGATTTTAACGTAGGTTCTGTTTCTCCACACATTTTCATTTTTTTGGTTATTATCATGAGAGGTCACTTGGTAAAACATGTTCAAAATACATGCAATCATGGAATATTTATTAAAATAATCCCTATTTTTAATTTTTACCACATACTCTTTCATTTCTCTAATCTCCTATATGTAAATTGATTTTTTGTTATTAATAGTTCCTTATTGAAAATTCACCATTTTTTTAAAGTAAGAAATTGGTATTACCTTCTTAAAACCTGAGAGTTTACATGCACAATATTCTTAATCTTGGGTTTCCAACATTGGAAACCAACCCAAGCCCAAGCGTATTGCAAAAAGAGGCATCCTCAAAGGAGAGAAAAAATTGCAGATGGTCTATTGTTATCCTAGACTTAAAGAATTTTTTTGACAAAACTATAAACAACAAAGCTAAAATGGAACTTGAAACTAAGAAACCTAGACAATTGAAAATAATAGTTTTCTTGCTTTAACACATTACCATTTGGAAACAGGAGCTTTGACATCAGGCAAGAAGACCATGTGACGCGTCGACAACTGAATGGGAAGGATTGGATTGGATGCTACCAAGGGTTCCATTTATTCATCCCGCTGAGGATTCGCCAATGTGAACAAAGAGATAGTCAAATATTAAACTTGTTTTCCAACTACTCCACTTTCTAATTCAAGCTTGCAACCTCACTTCTAACCTTGAAAAGATGGTTCATATGGGCCTCTTCCCGGAGATAATCCTCGACCATTCCGTAGGGGTGTTTGTTGGCACAGGGGAAAACCCAGGTTTCAACGCTTCAACAACGCACCAACAAAACCCTAACTACTGACCCTTTCGACAACACCTACGAATCACATGAAGTATCGCCTGAGGTAGAGGCAGGGGGGTTGCAGGAATAAGGTGTCTACAACCAAGGTAGGACATAGATCTATGATTAAAACACTTAGTAGAGCACTTAGCTAATAATATGCATTAGTTCACGAGTCTCATTCACATCACATATTAAACCCTTATTACAGATCAACGCAGTAACAATAAATATCAAGCACTTTCAATCACTTGGCACGTAGCATTAGCTTATATCTAGCATTCATTTATCTCCAATACCATTAAGCACTAAGAAACAACATCAAATGCATTCACCATACATTATAAAAACAACACTAAGAAAATAAACAACATAATCCACATCGCACTATGCACATCAAGACACAGGATATACGTGGTTCACCCCAGTGTGGGGCTATGTCCACCAACTTCTTCTTCTTCTTTATTATTTTTCAATATTCCTACATTTAGTTTCTCTTGTGCACAAAGCCACAGAGCCAAACTCTGCAGAGGACATGAGATCTGTGTGTTTCATTCTAGATCCTCCTTCCCAAAATCAGGTCAAGGCACAGAGCCTCACTCTATATAGTTCGTTTGCACAAAGCAACTTACAACCTCTTGCACTAAGACAACATTAACACTTACAACATATTGTGCACATATCCCACCAATCAGTGCTTCTTACATCTCTTAGCTACTTATTTATACATTTACAGAAAGTCCTAAACATGGGTAAACCCATGGGCCAACATCCCATAACCCGTTACATAAACCCTAGTAAACCCTTTGCTGGTTCCACAAGCTTG